>CANUEX010143012.1:0-25954 GCA_948099535.1 Jatropha multifida | reverse complement strand
TTTATTAATTAATTTTATTTTTTATTATTTATTATTTTATTATTTATTTATTTTAATTAAATGGTTTCGGTTTAATTTGAACCGATTTGGTCTAACCCAATGATTTCGCCTAATTCCATTTGATTTAAGGATTTTTTCGACTGAATTAGACCATTTAAATTCAGTTTTCGATTCGGTTCGCGGCATAAAATATTATTTTTCTTCAATTCTCATTGGTGAAAATTTACAATTAAATTTTAAATAAAAATTCTTTTAAAAATAAATTAATAGGTTATTTCAAGTATTATATGTTATTATTCACTGAGTTTTATACTCACCCCTTTCCCTCCTTATCCCTTATGTTGTTTCAGGAATTGGTGAATCAATTGTATATATTTAGAGCTTTAGTTTTCTTTCTTTTGAAGTTATTTTAAGAAATATGTAAATGTATAAGATAGAATTATTTAGAATTCTTTGTAGTAATACAGTAGTAGAAAATCCGCAGTTATGTTAAGATTTATGATTGTAATAGTAATAATGTGAAGTGTATGTAAGACTTTATGGGAAAGATTGAGTTGAATAAAATAAGGCCTTGTGATAGTTTGAATCACTAAAAATAAAATGGGCCAACTTCTAGAATATTTTCATATAAGTGTAGTGTTGAAATCAGAGATTAGGCTTACTACGGGCCTCGGGGGCCTTAAACTTACCCAGGTCCTAGTGTCGGTCCGGCCCATGGAAATGGGTCGTGACAGTACTCCCATCAATACTCGAATAGCCGATACACTTTATGAAAGTGTTTTAAATCAGGATGTCAAAACTTAAATCGGTGGCCTGTGCTGGAGGAGTAATAACTAACACACCTAATATCCATATTTTCTATTAAAAAAAGAGTCAAAATAAAAAAATATATATAGGTTGAAAAAATTTATGGTGCGACCTTATAATATCTGCATTAATATCATTAAGTTAAATATTTATGGATCATTTGCCAATTGAATTCAATAGACCTTTCCAATTGATTATTTGTACTGATGGATAGGATCATCAACTCCAAAACAAAAATAATCTCGTATTATCATGGTAGTAAAAGAAAAAAATTATTACGCATTTTATTAATAAGTAAATAAATCATTTACTAATAATAATCTTTTAAAAAAAATTTAATTATAAGATATCCGTTACTTTATTATAATTTATATAAAATAAATATTTAATTTATGAATTATAGCTCAATTGACAATACAAATTAAACAGATGAGAATAAACTTTAAGTTTGACTTAAATCTCGAACCGGATTAAGCGGTTTTTAAATACTGATGGTTACATAAAAAAATGTAAATATTTAATTTTAAATTTCCAAAAATATATATTAATAAAATCTAGATTATCATAATTTTTGTCATATTTTATTTTTTTATCCGTCCCAAAATTATTCTGCTATTTTATTTTTTGAAAGTGCATAATATTTAAAATTTACTATTTTATTCTTATTTAAAATATTTTTTATTAATAAATATAATAATTAAATTATTACATCATCATTAATTAGATGTTGATATAAACAAAAGTACGCGTATCCACCTTTAACTTTTCAATAAAAATCTATTTAATTAAATTTTATTAATTTTAATGATAATTTAATAGTAATCATTTAATTTTTAAAAACATTAATATAAAAATATATTAAGAAGAAACAAAGAAAAATTATAATTTAACTATATTAGTTAATCTCTTATGCAAGACATAAATTATGAGACAAAAGCAGTAAAAAACTTAAAAAAACATTTGAAGGAGGGCCTTGCTAATTTACCTTGGCTAGAGCAACCAATAACCAGTAACCGTACGTGTGCAATAGCAGTACGTGGAAGAATCTCGCGTTCTGTGACACGTATTTGCTCATTAAGCAAAGACGTCATTAAACCATCGCCTTCTTCTCTTCCATCTTTTTTTCTTCTCTTCCATCTTCATCTTTTCACGTCTTTGACAGGGACAAAAGTATAAAACTAAACTAAGAACCTCCGAAAATATTCAGTTTTTCTCCATTTTTCTCAGTTTCTTTTTGTTTCTTGACCGATTTGGTTGTTTTAATGCCCCCCCGCCGCCGCCTCCACCAAGAACCTCCACAACATTATTTCTCTTTGTTCCAATTATCCTCATGTGCAGATCAAAAAAGAGCACAAACATAATCCAATCTCTAACCCCAAAATCCCACCATTCAAAATCACCTTTTAAAACAAACTCATTATCATTATCATCAGAATCATCCTCTACCAATTATCCATCATCCTCCTCCATCAATTTCTCTTCTTCAAGTTTCAACACCTATTCAAAACCATATTCTTCTTCTTCAATCCCATCCAAAAAGTCTCTAAAAACCTTAAAAGAAGCTTCTCTACCAGAAAGCCCTAACATTTACAACTTTATTGAAATTTGTAGAGCCACAAACAACTTTCTATCAAAACCTTTTTCTTCTTCCTCTTCTTCCACTTCTTGGCGCTGTCAGATTCGCCAGAAAGAGGTGATTCTTACCCAGCGAAAATTCCGTCACCGTGACCCAATCCAGTTACCAGAGCTCCAACAACGGTTATCCACAATTTGCCGGAGTCATCACAGTAGTTTAGTTAAGCTTCTTGGCGCCACCACTTCAGGAAATTGTATATATCTTGTGTATGAATACGTTCATGGAGCTAATTTAGCTACTTGTTTAAGAAACCCACAAAATCCTAATTACACGATTCTTTCAAATTGGCTATCCCGAATGCAAATTGCTACAGATATTGCTCACGGGCTTGATTACATCCACCATTGTACGGATTCGGGTACAGGTTCGGGTTTTGTGCACAACCATATAAAGTGTTCCAGCATTATTATAACTGAAGATCCGTTAAACGCAAAGATTTGTCATTTTGGTACGGCGGAGCTTTGTGGAGAAATTGGTGGAAGTGAAAGAAGGTCAAGAAGTCTTGACCGGAGTGATAGTAAAGGAAAGAAAATTGAAGGGACAAGAGGGTATATGTCGCCGGAACTTCAAGAAAGTGGAGTTGTGACACAGAAAAGCGATGTGTATGCTTTTGGAGTGGTGGTTTTGGAGCTAGTGTCAGGGGAAGACACGTTGAGGTATGTGTTTGATGAAGGGAGTGGAGGGTTTAGGAGAGTTAGTGTTATTGAGAGGGCAAGAGAGGTGGTGAGTAGCGGTGAAGGCGGAGGCGGTCGGATTAGGAGTTGGGTAGATAGAAGATTGAAGGATTCTTATCCGGTGGAGGTGGCGGAGAAGATGGTGTTGATTGGGTTGGAGTGTGCGGAGGAGGACCCGGAAAAAAGGCCGGATATGGAACAAGTTGCCGTTAGAATTTCAAAATTGTATTTGGAATCAAAGATTTGGGCAGAGAGAATTGGTATGCCTATTGATTTCTCTGTTTCTATGGCTCCCCGATGAATTTTGCCAGAGAGTCTATAGCTTTTTCTTCCATTTTTGTTTTTTCAACAATAACACGAGCACAAGACACAGACAGAACACATCCTGTAAAGCCTTTAGAGGTTTTTGATCGACTATGTTTTTGGTTTAGTTGATTTATACTCTAGATAGCTTATTTACACCTCTCTCTCTCTATATCTATACATATATATATATTTATTTATTTGTTTATTTCGTATATATTCAAGTCGCATGTCTAAGAAATTGAATAGGGAAACTTTTTTTCTTTTGAAGTATAAAGACTAAAGAGATATTTTTATTTGCATTTTGAAGGAAATAAAACATGGAAAAGAAATTAAAAGGCTGAAAGCAAAATATCATTCTACCCAAACCTAGTTTGTTTATATTTTTTTGGAGCTTTGAGATGAACCTGAATCAACTTCAAATTTATTGTTCAGGCTTGGGTTGTTAGTATTTCAAAGGTTGCTTGCAGTGGTTCACAAGCTTAACTAGTTTACAAAAATTACATAAACTTAATCTTAGTTTCAATTAAATTGCATTTCTTTTACTTAAATGTATTTGTTATAAATTTTAACATGTAAAAAATATTAATATACAGTTGTGTTGAAATGTTTTTGACCATCGCCCACAACAGCATTGCTTGAAACCTGCTGATTTGATTTCTAAATCAGAAATCAGTAAATCATAAGCAGATCATTCATTTCAAAGGTACAAAAAATATGTAAATTTGAATTCGATAAGCAGTTTAACAAAATAATCAGCTAAAAAATTATGTAATTTAGTTAGTGTAAAGTTCACAAAATTGATTCTCTTCTATAGGGTTACATCACATGGTAGCTGAAGTTTCACTTGCTTGAGATTTTGCTTCCGGCTAAATCTTCAAGAGTTAAATTCAGTGTATCAATAGAACCTTTTTTAACTTCCTCCCCACGAGCAGCTAGGAAATCCTCGATGCTTCCTGGTTCTCCAAACCACCCAAGGTGATCTGCGATCAGATGTAGGTTATTACAGCCACCACAACGTGCAACCACTACACCTTTCTCATATGATTCACGACAAACTGTCTTCACGGACCTTGTCTCACAGACCTTGCAGGTGAAGATCATTGCGAGATCATGCCTTGGTGATGTTTTCAAGTTGGATATAGCAGAGTGCTTCAAAGTGGAATTCTCATCACTGTTTATTTGTGAAAGAGTGTTTACAGGGTCGCTGTTGGGATTCAAAAAATTGGTTTCATGATTTTCTGCATTGTCATCGTGTGGTTGACTCGCTGGATTTATTTGTGTCTGAAACCACCTTCTATAAAATTCATCCCTAGCGAAGACTGAACTTGCAGAAGGATGAAGTTGATGAACTGATTCAACCAGCAAGAATTGTATGCACATAAAGAAATGTCTCAAGGAACAAGATAATAGGCATCATTTTTCAATAAAATGCAGAAATATCACATGAAGAGTTGCCTCTACCATAAAATCACATTTGGTTTGCTGTAAATTGGGTACAGAAAGAAATCCTTGAAATAGTATTCCAATTTTTCACTAGGTTCAATGGGATTCCCTTTTTTTTTTGTGTGTGATATTTTTATACTTGAATAAGTTGAATATACATAGAAATGATATCTATTTTTCAGTCTACCTCTTAATATAACTGAAAAATTCTATTTAGTTGTCTAAAACGTAAACTTCAAATAGTATTCTAATTTAGGCATCCATTTCCAGGGTGAAACAAACGTGCACCCAAGGTCAGGAGCACTCTATTCCACTCACGACTCATGCACAGAGAAACACACACAGACACAGAGACAGAGAATTTAACACAGTAAATAAAAAATTTGTTCCTGCTAAATTGGTGTCCTAACGGTCTTTCAGAACCAACAACTATCAATCCCTGCGGTCCCACTATCCCATCTAAGACTAGTACATTGATTGAATAAAGGGCTTTAGACTTTAGTACGTTATTAAATTAAATTCTCAAATTACTCTAAAGCAATAAGACCATCAATGTCAGCATCTCTGTGCTAGCATTTAGCTTGAATTTCTGAAAGTGGTTAAGGGTGGTGATTGAAAATATTACTAAATATGTGGTGATTAAAAACATTACTAAGTCCTAAAGTAACATCTCAAAGTTGTCATACTTTTATCAGCTGCAGTTTTCAGAGACGGCTTCTTCCAAACATTGAACAAAGTAATGAGCACAGAATTCAACCCAACATTAGTATATTCATAAAAATCAATATAACAGCATTCCATTTGTACTTGTGATTGTAAAATCCATCACTTATAACTACACCAATTCAAACATTAATCTTTTTTCGCCAAAACCTAAAGACTCCAAACTTCATTAGGTCCTTTACAAATATCAGCAACGACCAATGCCTACGGAATAAAAGCTTGTTTGAAAAAATTTGTCAATTCAATCCTACTGTCACAAACCTTCAATACAGCCCCATGGACGAAATGGGTAAACAAAGAAGGAATTTGAACAAATAATTGACAGAAACTAACTGTAAAACAGATAAGTTACTTATTACATAAGCACAGACAATACAGACTAGATTGAAATTGAAGTTGAATTGGGTTGATAAATGAGAAACAGCGCCAAGCTCAAGGGAACCTAACTGATCAAGCATTTCAATATTATAAGCTAAAGGCTCATACCCTAAATCTGAATTAGGCTAAGGTCAATCGACGCATTATAAACTTGCCATCAACTTAGCCTAAGACGTTTCCCTTCCAAATCTTATGATTCCCAAGTAGATGGATAGCATAAGCTGGTAAAAATGCTCTAAGAATCTTACAGATAAACAAGCTTGACAGTCTACTATTATTTCTCTTTCATCCCTTGACAAAGTAAAACGAAAAAGCACATTGTGATTGTGCATTAATAATCTAAGAATTTTTCGAAATTCAATAATCAAATCCTAATATTCAGAATGTCAGAAAATAGCACATTGATGAGGTAATCTAGAGTTAGAAACTTTGAATTGTTCGCAGAAACTTATCAAACAGGCTCTAATTTTCTTGTGCTAATTGCTAAACCCTAACAAAAACTAAATCAATTAATTTACATCATATATGTCATTTTTACTTCAATCAGCAACAAACCCATAACCCTTTTCGCTTTAAATTCCAAAAGGGAAAGAATCTAAAAGATTATGAACAAAACTCCAAGCTTGTCAAACACAAACTACATCGAGCGAGACACGGAGGAAAGTTACCTCTGATTAAAGGAGTGGCGGTGCATGGCTGATTACTATTACGTGAGAGAGCAATAAGTACACGCCTCATTTGGAAGATGTTTCTAGCTGTCGCCATAGGAAGTTGCTGTCCAAGCTCGCAAGTTACTGCTTTCTGGTACCCGTTTAAAGAAATGTATGAACTTGGCCGACAGTTTTTAAGTTTGGGGTGACTCTCGTTTTCGCAAAGTCATTCGAATTTTGGAATTTACACTTATTTTGGTCGCAATCTCAGGATTATCGAAATATTATTTAGCTTTTTTTTTCTTTTTATTGTATATTTAAAAATAATAATATATTTTTACAGTCTTCTGGTTTTTTTTTTAAATATTACTAGATATTTTATTCATTGTCTTTTTTGATTCGGCCATGATTAAATATTGATATTTTATTTTAAGATATTCCTATAAGACGCATGGAACCTTCGAATATTGGTGGAAGACCTTCTCCCTCTAGGTCAAGGTTCTCAACCCATAATAGCAAGAAGCTTGTCTAAAGAAGCCTATTTGAAATTAGTTAAGACATCATGGGTAATGAGACATATTCACGAAGAGTTAACTTTGACTAAATAGATAGATAATAAAATTTTTACCACCAGTCACCACCACCTCGGGAGATTACAGTCTTTTGGTTTGGTTTTAACTTCTTTGCAAAATTTAATATTTTTTATTATTATTTTATTAGGTATTAATAAAGTATTATATGGGAGATTTAGAAAAAGTTTTTATATATAGTCATCAATTATAAAGTTACAAAGCATTTAAAAATGCTTAAAAAAATGTCAATTAGGTGACACTTTAGTTGATATTTTCATTTATGAAAATTGAAAGATTTGAATCTCGGCTAATTATTTCTTAAAAATATAATTATTATATCTAATATATGTAAAATAAAATTAAAAAAATTATATTAATTATTGTTAAATACTTTCAAAACCGTATATATTAATACATAAAAAAAACTCTAGCAAACATTTAAGAAAAAAAAAAGAAAGGAAAAACTATAGGAAAGCTATTTATGGTTGTGGGCTGAGGAAGGATAATTTTATTGGAATGCAACCTAATAATTAGCAAATTTAAATGGCAAATAAAAAAGATTATTAAAAATTTAATTTCTTTTTATTTTAATAAAAAAAGTGTATTGATTATGTAAAAATTAATTGCTGATATTTATATATAAATTTTATTATAGAACAAACAATAAAAAAAATTTTTGACGAGAAACAAACAGGTTTTTATATACAATTATCTCACGAAAGCTAAAGAATTTTCTTTACTTCTCTATAAAGATAGTAGTATATGTATAAACGGACACATACAGAGGAACTAACTTGTGTTCATTACCAGAAGCAGCGATTGTAAGAATTATAATGGCAACAACCAGCGCTTACTGTTGTATGCTTCCTTCTACTTATTCTTCATTTTCTCTTCGTAAGTTGTACTCTTCAAGAAACTCCACAGCAGCGACAGTGGATTTGCTTTCTTTTGCGCCAAAATCCCACGTCTCAACCTCTCTCGCAACAAGCTTTATCGCCATCTCTATCGGACAAAAGCCTTTCAGGAATTCACTTCGAGGTGATTTCTTCCATGCCCAATTGTTATGAATTGTTATTCTTTATAGGCTTTTATCGCTTTTCACCTGATTTCGTGTTAGCAATTTCAGTCAGTCGTTATATTTTGGCTGTAATCTTTTGGTCGAATTATGGAGTTTTGATGGATTTATTTGTACTTTGTGTCTTTGGTATATGAATTGCTGTAGCGCTACTTAATTGGGATGTTTAGAATTAGATATATATATATATCTCATGAACTTGTGATTATGGAATTGTTTAGTTTAGGTGGTTATATTTGGCAAAGAAAGACGAGTTTGGTAGCATTTTAGGGGAATTAAAGTGAGATATAATTGCTGTAGGAATAATATATAATGCAATTGTGAAGAGAAAAGAAGAGTGGAGTCTAGAACAGAGGAATTACAGTGCTTTGCTCGTTTTGAATTGACGAAGGAAAGGCAAAACGGAAACTTGAGCTCCATTCCATTCAATGTGATGAGAAATCTTCTAAAACTCGAGGTTATAATTTTTCAGGTTGTGGTTATTTATCTATCCATCCACTTTCAAAAGCAAGGATGCAAATAATAATTTTTTAGGTTTTGGTTATAATTTCAGCATGTTAATGTGTTTGGAAGATTATGCAAACCTTTTTTTGTTAAATTGTGTAAAACAATTTTTTTTGTGCCAAAAGCATTGTGTTGTGAGTGACTCCATTTAGTCATTGAGAAAATATATGGACAAAAAAGACAGTTTTCTAAATGACTGAATAAATCCATTTCTGAATCCAATTTGCACTTGGGCCTTGGCACATCTTGTATGCTGGCCTTAGGTGAATATGGAACTTGCTATTTCTAAGTCACATATAACACAGCTATAGAGAATGATATTTTTAGTATCTTCACTTGCTATGAATTGTTAGGATTTTCTTAAGGAAAATGCTTGACTGGATACATGCCTAGATTTTCCTAGTTTAATATAAGATGTGAATTGAAGTTTCTTTTGTGGCAAAATACTCGATGGTTTGGAAGGTAATTTTAGATAGGAGTGTCCCTTGTGGTTGTTAATAGTTATCACTTCTTAGGACCACTTGGTTTGTGATAAAAACAAATATCTCATGTGCTATTCTATGTCAGTGAGATCAGTGGTTGCTCCAGCAGAAGATGTTGCTGGATTTGATGATATGGTTTCTGGGACGCAAAGGAAGTATTACATGCTTGGCGGAAAGGGGGGAGTAGGAAAGACAAGTTGTGCTGCTTCACTTGCGGTGAAATTTGCAAACAATGGGCACCCCACTTTAGTAGTGTCAACTGATCCAGCACATTCTTTGAGTGACTCTTTTGCTCAGGTTTCAGACAAAAAAATTATTTTTTATTTTGTGAGATCTGCTTTGCACTTAAAAGAATGGTCTGACTAGTAGTCTTTATGCTTATATTATATATATGTTTCTCATTTAGAATTTAGCTGGCGGGGCACTGGTACCTGTTGAAGGACCTGATTATCCACTGTATGCACTTGAGGTGTGTGGAACAATGTTCCTGTAAATTTTTCAAATTTTGCTGCAACATTAGTAGGTGTTCCTTTTATGCTATAGTTATAATTGCTAATCATGTACTTGAAAGAACTAATTGTTAATGAGTTTATGGTAGTCTATTGACTATATGCTGAACAAGAACTGTAGTTTTAAAACAGATAAACCCTGAAAAGGCTAGGGAAGAATTTCGTTCTGCATCTCAAACAAATGGAGGAACTGGGGTCAAAGATTTCATGGAAGGCATGGGCCTTGGAATGCTCGTTGAACAGGTGATTTTTATCTGTAGTTATTTGCAATTCTACTGGAGATACTACTTTTTTGTTCTTGCCTCCGATGACTTCAAGGCTCTTATTGAGAATTCAGTTACTGTCATTGTTCTATGGGTTTACCAATATCTCTTTTTTTGAAGGCCTCAATGATAGGGTACATGTTTACCATCACATAAGTGCACACACTTTTTCATGTTGGATTAACATGGGATTTTAAACCCAGGACAGGATAGAAAAGTAGTCTATTATTTCATCTCCATCTTTTGCACTGTGAATGTGTTATTCCCCCATATATAGAAATAATGTTGGGAACATATTTATATAATTGAGTTTTTCCTTATTCTGGTCCCTGATTCTACCTGTTTTGATTCCTATATTGATGAAGCTAGGGGAGTTGAAATTGGGAGAACTATTGGACACGCCTCCTCCTGGTTTGGATGAAGCTATAGCAATTTCAAAAGTAGGTTTTTTCCTTTCTGCTTTGTCATTTTGCTTGTTAGATGCATTTGGTCTGTCTCTTTTTTTTTTTTCTTGGTTACTTGGTATTGCTGATTATAGTGCAACTTGGCAGGTGATGCAATTCCTAGAATCACCAGAATATAGCATGTTCACTCGAATAGTTTTTGATACTGCACCTACGGTGAGCAAAAGTTCCATATTATTTTATGTGACAATTTCTAAAATAAATCAGTTAAGATTCATGATTGTTTCTTACAGGGACATACACTGCGACTCTTGTCCTTACCAGACTTCCTGGATGCATCCATAGGCAAGATATTGAAGGTAGAAAACCAACATCACAGCTGACATAACTCATTTTTGTTAAATCAATTCATTAGAAGTCTGCAAAACCACTAGGAAGTTCAATAAGTTTCTTGGCTAAGTATATATACATGTCATTTTCATTGTGTTAATATTGATAGTGTGTGTTCAAACATAAATGTTTCCATCCAAAAATTCCAGATCCTTAACTTTTGAGTATGGTTTCAGAAATGAAGCTAATGATGAAGGAATTACTTTTGTTGGCACTGAAAACCATGTTAAGGATAAAAGAATTTGGTTGATCTAGTTGAATCTAGAATTTATATATCTTGGGGAAGAACTAAATTTAAAAGTTGAATCAAGCAGCTGGATATTGGAAGATCATTCCTAGCATTGGATCTTCCGTTTGTTAGAATCTTGTAATTATTGGAGTAGATTGTGCATATATTAGGATGATACTTAGCCATGATTAGGAGATATTAAGAGATTATTTTCCCTTTTTTAAAACTATTTTCTGTGTATTATATATACCCTAAAACCATATATGAGAATCATCAAGCAATATCAAGCCGATTGCTTGTTTCAAACCCTTCTTCTCTCTTTCACACCGTTTAATGTTGATTTGGTATTGGATGGATTGGATTTAGGTACAGAATGTTGGTAACCTTTTTGTGAATATTTTCTTTTCTTTCTTTTTATTATTACCTGTTTATTAGACTACCAATGCATTGTGATTCCATTTTTATTGAGATCATCTTTTTTCTAACTGATTTTGAGGTGTTTACCAACAGTCTGTTCATGTGGCTTTAATTTACTGTGTATGTTCTTGTTAATATCAGTTAAGAAATATACCAACATTTCTTTGATCTTGGGGCCTCTTTTGGGTGCTTCTCCAAGACATTATTCATGTAGTTTTCATTATTGCTATGTTGGCTGATTATCCTACATTTAGTTTTTTAAAACAATACGTGATCAACTATTGCCCGTCTTTTTGTTCTTATCCTCTATTGCTCTTTGATCTTATACAAGAAACCATAATTATGTCTTCTATTTGTACTGATTTATATTTTTCGCATTTGACTGGACTGTGGAGTACAATTTTAATTTCTTTTCCTTGCCTCTTGTATAATATTAGTTTACATGGACTTAAGTTTGAAATGATTTCTTACTTGGTTGCAAGGACATGACTCTAGAATCATTTTGCATTTTATTGCAGCTTAAACAAAAAATATCTTCTGCCACATCTGCAATCAAATCTGTTTTTGGCCAAGAAGAAACCCGACAAGATGCTGTAAGCCTGAAGTCACTGGGAGCAGATCTCGTGCTTAGTCCATTTAGTTTTCTTTCTTTTATTTTCAATAATATATGTATATCTTACAGTCTGACAAGTTGGAACGACTGAGGGAAAGGATGATAAAAGTGCGTGAGCTTTTTCGTGATACAGACTCGACCGAGTTTGTCATAGTAACAATTCCAACGGTAATAAAAATTCTGGATTTTCATTTGAATGTTCTCTATATGCCTTGCCGATTGAAGAGTGAATTTTCTTTCATTTGAATATTCTCTATGTGGCACCCCAAAACATAGCCTAGTGGTAAGTACATGTACGACTTGACAATAAATTTAGGTTCAAATTCTCTATACTAATACTCAATATATATTCTCTATTTGCCTAGCTGATTGAAAAGTGAATTTTCTTGCTTGTAGGCTTGGAAAAACCTAGTTCCTCATTCAATTAATAGAATAGTGCTTACTTTCGTCTTTCCTTTGTATTCTTATGAATGCTTCGCGTATGAATTGGGGACAGATAATTCAATGCAGATGTATTTGTGGCTGGATTACCCATGAATACCAAAATGTCAAGTAGCTAATTGCATTATTACTATCTTAGGGTATAATAGCTCCATTTTACCCCTTTATTTGTTTTCTCAGGTAATGGCAGTCAGTGAGTCCTCTAGGTTACGGGCCTCCTTGAAAAATGAGCATGTTCCTGTTAAGAAGCTTGTTGTTAATCAAATTCTTCCTCCATCTGTCTCTGACTGCAAGTTTTGTGCAATGAAAAGAAAGGTATTGATTGTTTTATCATTCCTCTGCATCCTGTAAACTTTCAATAGCAGCAGAAGCCAAATTTTATGATATTTAAATTGTAAGTTCACCAGGCAGTTAATTGAGAAGCTTCATTTTCTGTTAAAAAAACATTTCAGGATCAGGGGCGTGCTCTTGATATGATAAAAAGTGATCCAGAACTCTCCAGCTTGACATTGATACAAGCACCCTTAGTTGATGTAGAGATCAGAGGTGTTCCAGCACTTCAATTTTTGGGGGACATCATTTGGAAATGATCTTCTGCAGAATGACACGGACGTGTACAGGGCATTTCGATCTTTTGGTTACAGTTGCTTACAAGTTATGCATACAAATTAAGAATAATTATGTTTTAATGAACCAGAAGTTCAATTACACTTCATAGCAACTTACATGAGGATACTTTTGCCGGTAGCAATTAAAAGATACAGAAGGTCAAGCCCTCAATGCCGATGAATATCGAGCAGGAAGCCATTTATGACAGAAAGAACATGACCCTAAAAAGAAACCATTTGAACATGGTTTTGTTTTAGCATGTACAAATTGGCCATTCGAGCTAAGGGAATTTTGCATACATCTTTTATTGTGTCATTGAAGATTAGAATTATAACTCCATTTTGTATGTTATTGAAAGCACTGGGCAATACTCTGTCAGAAAGTGCAAGGATTGATTTACTCACACTACGTTAGAAAGGCTGACATGAGTTTGTGAAAATCACCTTAAACCTTTAGGTTGGAGAGACTAATTTCATAACAAACCTGACAACATTTTTATAATTAAATCCATATGAGACCTAAGGTTCGTTTGATTCAGCTTTTCATATCAGCTAATAGTTGAAAAACTAGCTGGCAACGGTTAATTGATTATTTTTCCTGTTTAGTAAGATTTTAATAGCTTTTGCTATTCAAATATAAAATGATTATTATAATAATTATTTTTTATATTATAATGTGTTGTATGTCTTTAATTTAAGTTGAATATATTATTTTTATTTTAATGTTTATATAAATAAAAATATTAATTAAAATTTTAAAATAATATTTAAGAAAATGAAAATTTTTTAAATAATTATAAACAAAATGACCATAAAAATATTAATTTGAAAAAAAAATTTATTAATAATTATTTTTTATGAGGTTAACAAGTTTAAAATATATTATTTTTTATTTTAATATATTATATAAATAAAAATATTAATTAAAATTTTAAAATAATATTTAAGAAAAATTTTTATATAATTATAAATAAAATTACCATAAAAAATATTAATTTGAAAAAAAAATTAATAATTATTTTTTTATGAGGTTAATGAAGTTCAAAGTAATAAAAATACGAATCAATTATCAATTAATATGAAAAAGCTCATAATTGCAGCTTATAGAATTATAAAAACAATGAAATTTCTATTAGCTATCAACTGCTAATTAAAAAACTTAACAAACATCTACAACTTGAATGTTGAATATAAAACAGTTATCAGCTACATAAATCAGTTAAACCAAACGCACCCTTAAACTAGCAAACTTAATTTTTTCTTTTAAAAAATAAAAGACTAATGATGTATTAATATAATCCTTCTCTTGAGTATCTAATTATTTGTTTCTCTTAAACCTTTTTTTTCCATCTAATTTTTTAATTTATACAAAATAGTATAAAATTTGTCAATGGTGAAATTTTTTTTTCAGGCCTCTAAAACTTTTCATCCTAAATCCATTCCTGACATCCCATAAATATGTGTATGTTGATCTCATAAATGCAAGTTGCAGTACAGTGGCCAATGGGCATATGCAAGTTTCTTGAGTTTGCTTCTATTCTCCATGGCAAAAGCCAGGAGGTACTAATGGCTACAAAAGTTTAAAAGTAGTTATCCAAAACTGTTATCACAATGAATAGCCCATACCATTACAAGAACTGGATTATCTGTAATGAGATTTGCAGCAATTTTGCGCTAGACTGTACTACAAAACTTGGAGAAATCTAATAATAACTTGTGTGTGTGTGTGTGTGTGTCATTTTGCAGAATGTTAAAGGTGACATTGCCTGCTATATATACGCGAGCAGAGAACAATGCCAAAAGAATGGTGTTTGGAGCGCCAATCTCACTTCTTTTTAAATGTTACCATACCCAAGAATGCCAAAAACCGAGTTAGTACGCCAATAAGGATAAGAATAGAAATACAAAGACCCCAGTTATGGAGATCATAACCACTTTTTCGAAGTGCACCACAGCGAGTGATCAACCACACTCCATAGTACCTGAATGGAAAATGAAGCAGGAAAAAAAAAAGAATAATTAGTGCATCCCTCATCAACTATATGAATCATTTTTTAAATTTAATTTTCTAGTATTTTTGAGATTTATCCACTGTTATATCTTCATAATACAACTTTGTTAGCAATTCCGGACGATAGAAGAATCCATTCTCATGTTTAGGGGATTACGGCTTTCAAGGTTTTGTTTGAAATTTGAGCTCCTAATATATTTCCGTTATGGTTAATTAATTCACAATACATTTCAGGTATGTGCATTGTGCAAACTAATATTGCATCATTAGCTAATTTGGTGTTTCGGAAAAGACCAAGCAGTATTTTTCCTTTGACCCTGGCATGTATTATTTTTCATAATATTTGCCAGACCAGATGAATCGACAAACCCATTGACACACCTTAAATTTGACATTTCCTTCCATGAATATTGGTGAGGCATGAGGTTAAAAAATAACAGAAGGCTCCAGTAGGTGCGCTCATGTAATCTACTTTGTTGTTTATTTATTCATTGTAAATTTTTATTTCGTAATGATCTATACCATGAAGTTCTATGAAATGCCGAAGGATACATAACATGCATTTGGAAATTAACATATGCACAAAGAAGGTGATTGACATACCTCTCAGCATTTGCAATCACAAATGCTTCCAGAGCCCATTTAGGGTAGCATAAATTAGCTATGTTCTTTAAGGCTTCACTATCTTTTGGCCTTGTTGCAATGAGAGTCAAAACGACCGGAAGAAGAACTGACCACTGCAAGAAATGAGCTTGACAGCATAAGTGACCTATACAGAAATGCCAATCAATTTATAGAAGCTTTTTTACTGTGAACCACCATTACTCACCAGCTGGGCTGGACCTGGTTCAAAAAAGATGGCCAATGCATAGGCTATACCAGTTACACAGTAAATAAGGCAGAGCAGGACAACGTAATTATCAGTGAAGGAAGATCTCGGGTTGGTGAAAGAATAGAACATAGAGAGGTACACCACAGGTTTTATAACTGTATTAAAATGGTCAATTGTGTCCTTGGCCAGAAAATAAGCCAAGCTGCTCATGCCAGAAGCACTCTCTCTCCAGTACTGTAACTTGTCAAGTGAAAACGATCTCAAAGCCGCTATTTTGCCAAGAAGTGCTAAGAGCATAGATAAAAGTAGTGGTAAGAAAACAATTTTCTTCACAGAGAAATATTACATTGAATTTATAAAATAGAAATCAGATAGATAGACACCAGTTCTAAAGGATTTTTATTGATTGTCTTTGTGTGTTATGCCTTCATATGCAACTTAACAGTTCATGGTCAAATAATAAACAACAAACATGAGTTAGCTGGAGACAAAATCAAGTCAGAGTTTAAACAATTTATAAATTTCTGCACTTACAAATCAAGGCAGCAGATCAATTAACAAAAAAAGGAAAAAAAAAAAAGGAAATCTCACAGCAAGAGTGATTGTTTTTTCACTTACAAACTGCAATGATAGTATATGTATAACCAGCAGCCCCAAAAGTTTGATCGTTGACTTTTGCAAGTGATCCTAAGCAGGCCCCAGCAAGCAATAAGATCAGATAATCTATTGCTTGTATTTTAGCTTCCCTTAGTCGTTGTTTGCTCACCCTGCAAGATTGTGAACATCAAGAGTCATCAACAGAATAGAAAACAGAAACATTACCTCTGATTATGTTTCATGGATACTCAAGATCCTAAATAATCGGCAAATGCCTGCAACTAATTATTTATTTTGTAAGCACTAATATAAGCTACTCAGCACTATGACAAGTAAGGAAATTAAAGTGCTATTGTGTTTTCAAATGATTTCCTATGATAATATCTTTCACAAAGCTTATAGTAAAATTCACATTTATCTAGTCATAGGGACACCAGTTAGAGCAGTCACATAGTTTAATCAGAATATGACCAAACCTTCTAAATGTAATCACCCCGGTAACTTCATTAATGAGTTTGTACATGACTAGTTACCCCTTCAATTTAATTATTACAATATAGACACTTCCTTGAAAAAAGAATAGCAATTGGAATTACATGGCATATATATTTAATGTAGATTATAATCACAAGCACCTTAAAATGTCATATATTAATGAGAACTTAACTGCCAAGGAATTATTTGTATTGCTGGAATAGACCAATACAGACAATTTCTTGAAAACAGAAGGGCAATTGAAAATACATGACATATATATTTAACATATATTATACTCACAAGCACCTTAAAGCATCAAATATTAATGAGAACTTACCTGCCAAGGAAGTATTTGTATTGCTGGAATAGACCTGGAGTTCTCCGGTTTGAAAGGTCCCTGGACTTCAAAAAATTATGCCGTATCTTATCCCGGTGCAACTCCACATGACTCTTCATATCTTGCCATAATTCCCCAGCAAAAGATTGCTCCTCCACTTGAACACTACCATTATTTGATTCATTTATGGGATTTATGTTGGCTGGTGCCGCAAGTCTAGCAGCATGCCGTTGCATATCTGGGGGTATGGAATACCCATTATGAAGCATCCATCTGATAGGAAGCTCCTTATAGTTCATACCAGAGCTTGCACTTGGCATTACTATACCCTCCAAAATGTCAATATAGTAGTCAGGGGGATTGACACGTTCTGGCACATTGATCCCAAGGCCTGCAAAGTATTCTTCAACTTTCTTAGCTGAACCATGATAGACAACAAGGCCGCCTTTTGCCAATAGTACCAAGTCATCAAACATTCTGAACAAGGTGTAGCTGAAAAGGAAGTTCTAGCAATTAAGGAAAAAGTAATTATAGGAGTAAAAACTGTCAAAATATACCAAGAACACAAAATGAGTCCTGCAAGTCCGTTCTTTACAAAGTATAACTCTTTGAAAGTTGCATTAACTTGTTTAGAAAAAACAAGCATTCAGTGGTGACAACACAAAACAAGTATATAGCAATATAACAATCTGAAAATGCATACTTATTCATGAGTGGTAACAACACGGAAAAAGTTTACCAATTTAACAATCTGAAAATGCATACTCATTCATGACACTTTTGGTTGCCAAAGAAATTTCAAAACAGCCTCCATTCCCGATGCATACATTTGGATGAAATGTGGATCAATCTTAACCATGAAAGTTACCTTGGTTGATGAACAACCATGCATATATTCACCCCTTCAAGAGCTTCACGCCGAAGTGCTTTAAGAAGAAGCTGAGAGGATGCACTGTCCAGACCAGATGTGGGTTCATCTAAGATCAAAAGTGAAGGTTCCATTACCATTTCTAATCCAACATTTACTCGCTTCCTCTGACCTCCTGAAATTCCTCGCTTCTCTACTGTTCCAACCAAAGAATCCCTCACTGTCTGTAGGCCCAAAGACTCAATAACTCTTTCAACAATCAGAACCTTATCTGGTTTTGGTATGTCAGCTGATAGTCTTCAATAAGCAAAAGTCCATTGTGAAAAAGAAGCAGCAATTCGAAGGTCATCATGCAAATTGCAGAAAGAAATAAATGAGCCCAGTACATGCAAAATTTAGTAGTACATGCAAGAACATTAATGCTAATTACTTCTCAGAACAATTATTTATAAATCTTGTTAGAAGGACCACCATTTACATCGAGCAGGTTGACAACATCACCAAAAGGGATGGAGAGTAATTTCAGAGGGTGGGCTTGTGTTTCATCCTTGGATGTTATTCTGCAAATGTCAATGTTTCTAAATTTTAATGCCTTTTTTTGATTCAGCGAGTGAATGAAAGGTGCACTCTCTTCTAAAAGAGCCATAAAACACTTCCATTTATACTTATTACTCTAGACGAGTATTGTATGAAGGCAACAAGCCACCAACATAAGAAAGTGATAAGTTAAGACCTTACATTTAGGTTATATTCATTTATTGTGGCTTTGCTTAGTTGTGGAGTTATTGAAACAAAAGATAGTAGGACCAGAACCTGAGCCATTAGGCCAGGGTAGCATACTCTAGTAAATGAAGCCAGAGTGCACCTCAAGTTTTCTATTTCTTTGTTTACTTTCCTAAGTTAACGAAACGAATTTGCTCTAATTTACTTAAGCATCTCAAGATAATCATAGTAAATTCGCCATTCAAAAGTAGTAATCTCATAACATAACTCCTGAACAGCTGCACAACTATGTTCCTCCCTCCTACATGTAATGCAGGCTATTGCTTATTGGTCGAGAACCAGTAGCTAGTGCTTGAAAATAATATGGTTTATCATGCATAGGAAATTGATAATAATATATGATTTTGCTGTTCAAATGTGAAAGAAGATAGGAGATGAACCTGCAATGAGCACTGAACCAAAGATTCTCCTCCACTGTTAAGTTTCCATGCACAATATCATCTTGTGGAACAAAACCAATGACTTTCTTATATGAGTGGATGGATTCATTTTCCCCGTTTATAAGAATCAAACCAGTCATCCAGCATCCAATTGGTTTGCCAGCAAGAGCAGAAAGAAAGGTGGTCTTTCCAGCTCCTGATGGACCCATGACAGCTGTAACACGCCCAGGCTTTATTTTTCCTGTCACACATCTTAAAAGATGCTTGTTTTTTGCTTTTAAAGTCAGGGTTAGGTCTTTGAATGAAATCTCAATTAAAGGCCTTCTTTTGATTTCAGTATTAGTAGCCATCTTAACTATTCCTGAGAAGGTAAGATTTTTATTCTCTTGTTCCATAGCTTTCTCTTTCTCAAGTTGAGCATATGCATACCTAAAAATCTGACTATGAGTGGTCATCTGTTTTTCCTTTGCCATGTGTCTTGTATCATTTGGTTCTAAAATTTCAAGATTGATACCCTCATAACCATCAGGGTCATTCTCAATTTCATGCATCATCTGCATGAGGTCAACAGATTCCTTTTTCTTTCCTTTTGAGGGTGCAGCTAATGACAGAGATGTAGACAAAGCATCTGACTGCATAGGTAGATATAAATCACCTTCTACTTCTGACTTATCTTGGTTCAAAATCATAAGTTGTTCAGGATGCTTGCTAAGTTTCTTACGAGAGAATGTCCGTGAGATATGAGCTTGCAATCCACTTGCATGTTTCTTGGCAGCATCTTTTGCCCTTGTCCACCTTTGACGTGCTTTCACTGTTTCCTTTGCACTCCTTGCTGCTGCTTCCCTGGATTTAGCCAGTCTCCTCTCTCGAGTGGTAAGAACTTGGTCAGAGCAATTGTAAATAATGACCAATACAGTAGTTAATGCGGCCTGCATAAGCAAATGAATGGCATCTATTATATAGGGCAGCTAATTCTTCTAGGTGTTACAGAGAAAAGGTGACGCATGTTATATAAAGAGCTATGAGAATAATGAACGAAACAAAAACTTTATAAAAGGTCTCTCTGAAGCATATATAAAATTGGTTGAAAATCATTTGCCTCAGTTGAAAGATTAATTATTAAATATCCAATTAAGATGCAAACATGATCAGCTTACAATGAGCATAATTCCATAAGCATGAATATTTTGAGTTGTAGAGTTTGCTTTGCATGAAGTTAATTTGAAGCAACCTGCAAGTTGATCAGCAGGGGTCAAAACTGGAAATTAGAGGAAAGGAAATGCAAAATTCTGGACACAGAAACAAGATAATAATAATAATAATAATAGCAATTATATGAATCCTGAACCTTCATCGAACTAAAAACCCAAAACCTTTATCACAACAGAGTATGCAAGTTTACTAATGATGAAGATGATAACAATAGTAACAAAATTCTTACGTGTCTCAGATGTAGAGCCCATCCGGCAATACTGTCTGTAATTGCATGAAGACAGAAGTTAGTGTAAGTAAAAAACAGACATTAATGCAAAAAAACTACAGTTTTAAAATATTACATTCCAATTGTGAACAAGTTATAAAGTTGTACCAAGATGCAAGGAAAATGATAAGCAGGGTTGGGGAAAAAATAGTACCCGCTACTGCATGAATTTTTCTGGACTGTTGTTGGACAGTATGATCCTGCTGAGCAGAATATCTCACTACCACTACCAACATCAGCCCATATGTTTGCCCCTCCACAGGTATGGTTTGGCTGTCCAGGAGGTAGTTGATAATGATATCTGCAAAGCCATTATATATATTTTCAAATTATAGGCCAATAAGATGGGTAGGGCAAAGTCTATAGAACTAGAGTTAGACCTACGGTTCGCATAGATCAGTTGTCTTATTGAATTTTGCAAGTGGACAATAGGAACCTAGCGGGCAAGCTTCAAGAACATGATGCCAAGGAAAAAAGATAAAAATATCAGAGATTAATTGGAAAAGACGCATATAAATACACATCAATAAAACAACATTAACTTGATTCTTGGGAGATACAAAGTAGTAAATCGCAAACTAATGGTAGAGTAGAAAGTAAGGAATTAAATGACTCAACATTTCTACTTATGTTTCTTTGTGTAAATGATGATCTAGTAATATAAAATTATAAAAGACTACTCATAATTCAAGTTTCTGGAATCAGGGGAGGACATATAAACATCATGGACATGGGCACACACAGATACATAGATTTAACACCTAACCTCAGAATGACCAGTTACTTCAATTCAAAAATAGAATAATTAGCATTTAAAGGATTCTCAATGCACATATGATAGCTACTTGCAAGAGAACATTTACAGTATTCCTGAATGCTTACGTATCATGCATGTGAGACCATGAGGACAGAAGAAACCCTCACAACAAGTCTGACAGTTGCGAGTTCTTGCAGGAATTTGCCGTGAATTTTGAAGGTCAACTTGCTGATCTTGAGCAATACTGCAAGCCCATCCCGGCTCACAACCAGAAACCCATGAGGTTAAATTACAATTCTCGTTTGGTTTCAAATAATTGTCATATGTTGATGACTCAAAGAAAGTATTAAAGTAGAATTTCACTTCTGCTGCTGTACATATCCGCCGTGTGATATCTCCTATTTATCATATTAAATCAAAGAGAACAAATGACAAAACCAAAGGATATGTCAATATGAGAAAAACAGGATAAAGAGAATAATCAGGTTAGAGCACCTATTAAACACTTCAACTTAACCATAGAACACTTATAAAATTAAATCAATCAAGCACTTATTAGATAGTTGAAAATTGTAAAAATTATTATTCCAAAATTTGCATTTAACTACATATCAAATCAATATTTTATATATAAAAGCCAAAAACCCTAAAAGTTGTTGTTGCTAGTCTGAGAACTATGCAACGTTACCAAATCTTTAACTTTAGGGGCAATGACAGGTCTTCTGCCAAGTTTTAGCTGCCACAAGTTTTTTTTGTGAAAAGTTCAAGGGTTTTTATGTATTTGGCCCTTAGTTAATGAACTAAAAAGTGCACATTATTACCAGGTTTTCATCAGAAAAGAAAACATGTGAAATATGTAGCAAACTAACTTCAATAAAACCCAGCTTCCGAAAGATCCAAAAAAAAAAAATTCCTAAAGTATTCCCATCCTCAAATTTTTATAGCTATTCATTCATATTGCCAATGCAAAATGAGTGAGAATTCTCCACTTTTTAGTCCATAAACAAAGCCAACGAAAAAAATAGCACAAAGTCCATAACCTATTTTCAAATTATTTGTTTCCTGGAAGTGAAAACCTATGCTAAACTAATCATTAGTCTGCTTCAACTACTGCCAACTGAATGAGAGTGGCAGCATAAATTACATTTCAAAGTATTTTGCAGATTCTTTTTTTCTTCTATTTTCTCAGCAATCAAACAGAATGCTATTTGTTTAGTTTCTAACAAGAATTTTTGTACCTTTAGTCTTTTGAATACAAGTAGCCAAAAAGTCCAAATTGGAAGAAAAATTGAATGCTTGATTCCAATCAGCCTTCCTGAAACAAAATGAGCTTGTAAGCTATCTCCATTTTGCATTCAGTACAGGAATCACAAATCTTAAGACAAATGGGATGGAATATGGAAAATATTAAAATAAATTGGTTCTGACAAAAACGTTAAATACCTAAAACAATATAACAAAAAAATTCGACGCTCAACATTTCATTAGCACCAAGTACCAATTCAACATAACAAGAAGCACCTGAATTCATTAATAGCCAAGATTCTAGAACAACATCAAACATAAAATGAAACAGTAACTTTCTTTCTTTCTTGTCTCCTTAATTTTCCGATAAACCAAATTGAAACAGAAGCTAGAAAAAGGCAACTCACGGGTCCTTCACGCAGAAACTGGACCGGTTACTGATCTCGCTACTAAGAACTGCCGTTAGATTTGATATCCTGCTGTAGACAAGTTGGGTGATTAAAGGACGAACGGCAGGGTTGTTAATTTCATTATAGTCACCCGCATCTTGACACTGGACAAAATGCAAGAAACCGAAAACAAAAACAACCCATAACAGCATTGTCCAAGAATTGTAGATATTAAGCTTATTTAGGCTAATTTCAGCCATTGAAGAACTGGAAAGCTTAGATTTTTACATTAATCAGCATAAAAAGTCAAATGAAAGTCAAAAGTTATCAAGGAAATTGAAAAAACTCATTTTGGGAGTCGAGAGAAATGGTAAACGGAAAGATTGGATAAGAAAGAATCCAAATTGAGCTTAGAAACTAAATGGAATTTGAAGTTATTGAACTTGAGGTGAGTTTAGAAGTGAAGGGAGCATGTGGGTAGTTCCAAGTCAATGGCTTGTTGAGGTTTGCATAAACAAACAGGGAAAGAGAACATGTCAACGACTTTGGCAATCTTTTGCCGGCTTCTAAGACATGTCCCGTCGTGGCTAATGTTTTTTGTTTGATTAATTTGGTTGTAATGAAAATATGAGAAGATTAATGAAGGGAGGAAGGAGAAGAGAAGAGAAAGAAGGTTCCTTCAGGTTTGATTTTTTTTTTTTTTTTAATAACAAGTTTGATTGATTAATACTTAATAGAAAGGCATTTGGCAAAAGATCATGATTTTTTTTTAATTGTGACAATAAATTCTAATATTTCAGTCATAATTGCATAAATATATTTATATTAACTTCACACAATCCCTTTTTTTCCTAATTCAAGGAAGTATCAAATTTTGATTTCATAAATCCAATATGATAACTCATATTAAGGTTTCATTTTGAGGCTTTTATTAAAGTGAAGAATTTAAAAATTCTTAATACATCATTTAGCATGTTAATTTATTATAGCATGTTGATTTATTATAGCAGGTAAATCTTACTTTTTTTTCCCTTTATTCTTTTCAAATTTATTTTTTTAATTTTTAGAAAATTTTTTATAATTATGTATTTATAAAATAATGATATAATTTCACATAAAAATAGATAAATAAAAGTCTTAGTGTGAATATTAAAATTTTTGAAAATATTTAACCACAATAAATAATTTTTTTATAAAATTTTATAAGTGATCTTAATTAATATCATTTATTAAAACATTTATAGATTTAAAAAATAAAAATAAAAATATGTATTAATTTAAATTATTCAAAAGATTATTATTGATGTTTTACACATTATGCGACTTATAATATAAGTAATGATATAATTAAAATTTTTCATCATTTTTTTAGTTAATACTAAGTTTGCATTAACTGAATATTTTTTAGATTATAAATGTAGTTTTGATAAACAAAATAAATTTTTGATTCTTTTTTAAATACCACGTATAAAATTCAACTTAAATTACTAAAATTATAGATATTATAAAATAGTTTTAGTATAATAATCAAGCTATGAGTCATATTTTAATTAAATATTATAATATGTAAAAAATCATTATGAGCAATATAAAAATTTTAAAATTTTAAAATAGTATTTATATGATTAATCTTTTTTTAGGAAAATATACATTCCATATTCTGTTTTAGAAGAAAAATATTCACTTAGTTGTGTTAATTGTTTATTAAAAGGATATTTTATATTTGTTGTTGTTAAATAATTTGAATTGGTATCATTTGACTCAACAAAATAATATTTTAAACATAATAATAAATATAATCATATGAATAAAATTAAATAATTTATAAATAATAAATAACGGTTCATTTTTCAATAAATAAATGATTGGTTTAGTTATTAAATATTTTTAAATATTATATTCATATTCAATAATAAAAATTTAGTTACAAAATAAAAATGAAAATTTTATTTTTTACTATCTATCTGAAATAACCCATTAATTTATTTTTAAAAGAATTTTTATTTAAAATTTAATTGTAAATTTTCACCAATGAGAATTGACCAAAAATAATATTTTATGTCGCGAACCGAATCGAAAACCGAATTTAAATAGTCTAACTCAGTCGAAAAATCCCTAAATCAAATGAAAATGGGCTAAATCATTGGGTTCGACCAAATCAATTCAAATCGAACCGAAATCAATTAATTAAAATAAAATAAATTAATAAATTAATAAAAAAAAAAAAAACTCAGAAAAAATTTTCTCTCCCTCTCTCCCGCTCACCTTCTTCCCCGACAACCCCTTCCCCTTCTCTCACTCTGCTCTCCGGCCACCGGCCATTAAATCAGGCGATCAAGGACTCTAAATGCAAGAGCTCGATCAGAGCAGTTCATGGGTGGTCTTGAGTTGCAGGATAGAGGTCGGAATCGGGAGAAATCGCGATTGGAAGGTTGCGTCGCCGAGCGGTGGTGTTTTCCAGCGATTTGCTTCATTTCCGGCGACTCCAGGCCAAGAGGTGGTCATCAATCGACTCCCCTTGACCACACTAACATTTCCCCTCAAGAAATTCCGGCGATGGAGCAAGGAGAATGAAGCCACCATGAACGGCGGCTCCAAGCTACTGTCGAGCTCGATCTGCGGTGATGGAGGCCTGATCTCGTGCAAATAACACCGGAAATGGAATCCTCGTGAA
>CANUEX010142906.1:0-13632 GCA_948099535.1 Jatropha multifida | reverse complement strand
ACAATGACCTTGATATTCCTATCGCTCTTAGAAAAGGAGTTAGAACATGCACCAAACATCCCATCTCCCATTTTATCTCCTATAATGCTATGTCTCCTTCCTATAGAGCCTTTGTTTTGTCTGTTTCTTCTGTTTCTATACCGCAGGATTGGCGAGAGGCATTATAGGACTCAAAATGGAAGGCTGCAATGGTTGAGGAGATGAGAGCTTTGGCAAAAAACAAGACATGGGATCTTGTAATTTCACCACCAGGGAAAAAACCAATTGGATGTAAATGGGTGTTCACGGTTAAACATAAGGCAGATGGTTCAATTGAGAGGTACAAGGCTAGATTGGTTGCTAGAGAATTCAGTCAGACCTATGGAGTTGATTACCAGGAAACATTTGCCCCCGTAGCTAAGATGAATACTATCAGAATCTTATTGTCTTGTGCAGCCAACCTTGACTGGGAGCTACATCAATTTGATGTTAAAAACGCCTTTCTACATGGAGATTTGAGAGAAGAGGTGTATATGGAAATCCCTCCAAAATTTGTTGATGACAAGACTATAGGAAAAGTGTGCAAGTTGAAGAAGTCATTATATGGGCTGAAACAGTCACCAAGAGCATGGTTTGAAAGGTTTAGTAAAGCTATGCTTTCTTTTGGGTACATTCAGAGTGACGCTGATCGTACCTTGTTCATTAAACATCATGCAGGTAAGATCACGTTATTTATTGTTTATGTTGATGATATAGTGATGACAGGGAATAATAAAGAAGAAATGACTCATTTGAGAAATTTGTTAGCCAAGGAGTTTGAGATTAAGGATTTGAGAAAGTTGAGATACTTTCTTGGAATTGAAGTTGCTAGATCTGAAAAAAGAATTTTCATCTCTCAAAGAAAGTATATTCTTGATCTCCTTAAAGAAACTGGTATGTTGGGATGTAAGCCTGCAGAATCACCCATTGAAGCTAATCACAAGCTTCAAGCTGGAGTGGGAAGTCCAGTCGATATAGGCAGATATCAGAGATTGATTGGAAGACTAATTTATCTTTCCCATATTAGACCAGATATTGCTTATGCTGTTAGTCTAGTGAGTCAGTATATGCATGATCCTCGGGAATCTCACTTAGAAGCCGTGCATCGAATTTTGAGATATTTGAAATCAGCTCCAAGTAGAGGGTTATTATTTTCCAAACATGGTCATTTGAAAATAGAAGGCTATATGGATGCAGATTGGGCTGGTTCCCTTGATGATAGGAGATCGACCTCAGTTTATTGTGTTTTTCTTGGTGGAAACCTGGTCACTTGGAGAAGCAAGAAACAGACTGTGGTTGCTAGGTCCAACGCAGAAGCTGAGTATAGAGCCATGGCACAAGGAATTTGTGAACTTCTATGGTTGCGTAGAGTGATGAAAGAATTAAAGCAGTTTGAAATAGCAGATACATCTTTGTTTTGTGATAGTAAAGCAGCCATCAGTATAGTGAATAATCCTGTCCAGCATTATCGAACTAAGCACATAGAGATAGATCGTCATTTTATAAAGGAAAAGATAGTTGAAGGTTCAATTAAAGTTTTCTATGTGGCTTCAAAAGAACAACTAGCTGATGTTTTCACGAAAGGCTTAAGTAGTAAGTTGTTTCATCCTTTGGTTTGCAAGTTGAGCATGTGTAATATATTTGCACCAACTTGAGGGGGAGTGTAGAGATTTGTAGAATATTATATTTTCTAGTTTAGGTTTGTTTCCTATTTAGATTATTATCATGTTAGAATCATTCTTTGCGTATATATAGAATAGAATTGTATAGAAATAGTGTGTGTCTCTCTATATACATACATATATATATACATATATTGTTAGACCTATGGAAAAAAAAAATACTAACCGAGAACAAATTGCTATATATATTTTAGCATTCTCTGAACTTCTATATACTTCATTAAATAAGAACCATCAATTTAATAAATGAAAAGCAAAGATAGGCCTTCTTTCTATTCTAATATCACCAGATTATAGCCAACACCTTTGCACTCCTAATTTTACCTCTTCAACACTTAATGGAGAATGTATAATAAAATAACGAACAAATAAACAAAGACCTAAGGTATAATCAAGATGCAGCTACATGGATAATGCATAGTTTGAGATAAATGATAAAATGTACAATGAGAGTAAAATCTCATTGTATTTTTTGCAAGTTCCATTGAGAATGTCTTGTAAATCAACTATCGTTTAAGAAGTTCGCAGCAATCCAAATTGTGAATTTTTTTTATTCGCATTTGTATGTAACTTCCTCACACTGACCCACTAAAACAAAATAATTTTCATCAAAAAAATCTTGATGTTACATGTTAATAACCCTCTTTTACTTATTAGTGTTAGAGATGATATTAAGCTATGTAATTGATGCTACTATATTCTTTGAATCCAATAAATTATTCCTTGTTATTCAAATTACAGGGGTATGATCTCCACTAGAAATTTTCCTTCTTCCACATTGATTTACGTTATAAAAAAAGCAGCAATCAATAAATTCACTTGAAAAGAGATGATACACTTCCATGAGTGTAGGATTCTAAGACTATATTCTCTATTTGAATCTTATTGAAGGGACAGCTTTTGAGAATGTCTAGATTTTTGTCCAGTTTAATTTGGTTTTGGCACCTAACTGCACACATCCTTTTGCATTAATTGTTATTCCATTTTTAGGGCACTGCAAGCTCAACAAAGATACACATACGACAAATGGATCAATAGAAAGTGAAATGCAAATGGTAGCATCATAGTTTAGTGTCAAAACCACTACCATGATTCTGAATCCTCACATAAAATCATATATAAAACAAATGGATTTAAAATAGTGGAATACAGAACTTCCACGCATGAGTTCTAAATTAAAAACCGAAATACCTAATCATTTTGATAAGCCCACATAAATGTACTAAGCATAGGAATCACCCATACGAGATTTTCATTTAGCCATTGACACAAGTATCCAAATAGTAATATTGCTCATTTCATATAACTTTGATTTGTCAATAGAACTTTTACAAGAATGAATAATTTACCTTATCCATGTTAGGCACAAGTTCCTGAAGCTTCCTTATCCTGTCACTAATTCGAGTTCTTCGCACCTAATCAAATCAAGAAAAGATAAAAGCTTTTTGAGGACTAAAATCAAACACTTAAACCATAAAGGAAAAATGTAGCAAATAGAGCTTACCCTCTCTGCAATACTCCTTGGATGTGTGGCGCAACCTCGCTTCGCCCTAACTCTACAAGGTACTGAGTCCTCCATTATCTTCTCCATCTCCATTTCTATCAAACTAGACATCCCACCAGGTGACTGTCCACTTTGGTCTCCTTTCTACCAAAAAAAAATAAAATAATAAAAAAACATAAATGGAAAACAGCAAAACACAATATTACAGAATAAAAAATCAGTTAAAACTTCACAAGTTATTACAAAATAATCAAATTCTTCAAAAATTCAATAATCCCACTTAAAGTTATCAAAATACTAGAAGAAAAAGACAATACAAAAATTATTAAAAACAAGCAAATGGCAATAGAAAATTTGAAATTATACTTACCAATAAAGATGGATATTTAGTTGATGAAGAATGATGCAACTCAACATCTCTAGCCCGTTTAGAACTGGATGGCGAAACATCCATATTTGGTGATATGTAATCATAATTCGACGGAATTCCAAAATTAGAAAAATACCCATCACTTCCAATGCCAGAATTTCCAAGAAAATCAGCAGGAGAGCTGTTTTGCCTTTGAAAATCTGCCGGTTCAAAAAAATTACCCGGTTCAACCGAAGAAGAACTAAAAGGAACGGAATTTCTACTCGTAGAAGTGTTTGATGCAAGTAACTGAGTCAAGGTCTGGTTTGGCTTTAATGGGTCATCTTCTCCCTCTTCTAGAAGTGCTTCTAACCAACTTGCCGGAGCTGAACGGAAACGCGCAAGCCCAAGGCCACCTCGACTTAGTTCGCCGCCACCGCCGCCGCCGCCGCCAGCTCCAGTACTAGAAGGTGTCGGTTGCATCTGCTTCTCAGTTAAAATAGTCAGGGAGCTTTGCTGTTGCTTTTATGGCGGAAATTCGGATTTTCTTTTCTTTTATATATATATATATATTTTCTTCCTTCTATGCGTTTTCTCTTTCGGTAAGAGTAACAAAAACACTAGACCCTTCTTTCCTTTTCCACTATTTTTATACACTCAATAACTAAAACACATGCGTCCATACATCTTATCTGATTCTCAAATCTGGACCGTCCAATGTCAACAAGATAATAACAATTTTCTGACTGATAAACATTAAACGGTGATTAAGAGAGGATAAGGTACACATTAAGAGGACGGCATAAAGTGCATTTGACCCCTGCAAGCCTTAGAGAGCCGCAACGTCATCGTTTTCTGGATTTGTTTAGTGTACCCTATTGACGGTTAAAAACCTCAAGAGGTAGCTAGCTGCGTTTGGAACGTGTCATGCACGATCCAATTAGGAAAAGCATGGGTGGGGAACTATTGGAATATAATGAAGCGCGTGGTAAACTGAGAGTGGAAATCGGAGTTTCGTTTTGTTACTTTTGATGATTGTTTTTTTTCTTTTTTTTTTGCTCTTTATAAAATATTTGTCCCTCAAAAAAAAAAAGGTTGCTTTTTGTGGCAAAGTTAAGGAGGGGGGTAAGTGGCTAAACTGTGCTGCACTGGCAGCAATGCAACCCATCCACAAATACACAACAGATAAAACAAGGCTAAGTGAGACTAAGACATGTCTAAATGGACTTTTTCTTTTCTTTTTTTTTTCTTTTTTAAAAAAAATAAAAATTGGAGTTTAACCACTTCTTAATCAATGTTGATGGTAGAAATTGGGACCCTTTGATTTCTTTTTAAAAGAATGCTCAAATTGCTTCCTGACCTTATATATATATATATTAAATTCTAGAAAATACTTTTCTTTTTTTCTTTTTGGCAAAAAGGTCATGAACTTGCATATTAGTAGATAAATTACTCAATTTCTCATCAGGTGAATGCATGTATTGTTTAGATTATACGTCCAAATTCACTTTTCACATCTCCCTAACAAATTTGCAAGGGAGAATTATGCAATTTTCCACCAAAAATTAAGCTAGAGTTTGACGCATATACGCAATTTCTTATGTTATAATATTGAGAGGGGTAAATATTTAGGGCAATTTACAGAAGAGAAATCGAAAATTTAGTGGGCTACCATTGAGAATAAAAAAAGTGGAATTCCTTTTGTTGTGGCATCGCACCCCTTTGGGTATGTTCTGTTTTAGGCTGTGTTGAGTAAAAACGTTTGGGGTAGTATTTAGTGTTTTTAATTAGGTTAAAAAATTATTTTAATTAATTATTATATTTCGATAATATCACATTTATTCTAATGTTTAGAGTTTGAGTTAATGTTTGACGAAACGTTATATTCATAAACGTTTAGAATTTTATAAATTTTTAAATAATATCTTATTTTTTATTGCATTACCCTTTTTGTCCTTTTATATTAAACAGTTAATTAAACACTTATTTTTAATGCATCAAATATCTAACCGTTAAAAGTTAGAAAAACAGTTACCAGCTACTATAATAACTAACATCTACTGGAACCGCTAAAATTGTCGAACAGGCCATTAATAGTTGTCATAATAATTAATTATTAGATATTAATTGTTAGTGGTTAATCAATTATTTTACTAGTAATTAGTTATTAGATATTAATTGTTAGTGGTCAACTATTTATATAGCTTTTTAGAATAAAAGTGTTCGGTGTAAATAACAATAAAAAAATATGAAAGTTGGTACCAAGATAAAATGATAAAAAAATATAAGTGGGGAACAAGATAAAATAATAAAAAAGTATAAAAAGTGAGGAATAAGGTAAACACAAGTGATGGGTTAAAAATATAAAATATTAAACGTTAATGAAGATAACGTTTCATAAAAATTTATCTCAAACTCGAACTATAATTAATTAATTTAATATAGTATTTTGACCAAATCAAAACACTAAACACTACTTCAAACATAACTATTGAACAGAGCCTTTATCTCCGACATCTATGAGGAATGCTCTTTGTCTAACTATTTTGTTTAGATTTACATAATTTGTTGTTGTTGCGTACTGAAGAAATCATTTATGAATTGAAAATAATTATTTATTTAACATGAAGATGATAAAAGTTAGAATGAATTTTGTATGGCCAAATATCATTTGCCCCTTAAACTTGAGAAAAAAATCTTGTAGCCCTCTCTACTTTGAAAGCGACACCAAATCAAACCTAAAGTTTATTTTTTATAGCAATTGCACACCTGGTCAGAGTAGTAAACTGGTTGTGCACAACACGCGTAGATAACTTGAAAAATTACAATTCCAAGTCAATTAATTCTGTCATGCTAGATATGCAACAAAAAATTCATGAATCGTTCCAAATCAAACCTAAATCGAACCAAATCAGTAACTAACTCAAAATCCCTTCTCTGCTTCCTTATCGAACCACAGTTCCCTCCCCTATTCCCTTTGTTTTTCATTCACCGAAGCTCAAAGCTCCCTGATCTGACCACCTCACATCACCGACAACACCTCTGCCACCACATGCTACCTTCGTTCTTGTTCAAACAATGCTAATGAGAGAGATAGAGGGGCTTGTCGATCGAGACGAGAGCTTCTTGTGGCGCCGATGAGAGCTTCTTAGCATCGTTCCTCTGCTGTTCACTCCGTCTCCAGTCTCTCTCTTTCTCTTTCGATGAGCACAGTAGAGAGTGAGTTGCAATCTCGCAGTCTCTCTCGTTCTCTTTTGGTCTCTCTCTTTCTCTTTCAATGCTACTTTTTTGCTTCTCTGGCAAAGCCTACCACAAGCTAACTAGATCAGTTAAGGGTCTGTTGATTACACCCTCCCATCATCCCTAACAACTTCACCAGCGACCGCTCTCATCAATTCCGCCACCATAGCGAGATGAGATTAGTTTAGTTTGATAATAACTCAAATTCAGTGTGAATTTACTAAAAAAAATAGGATGAGAGAGAAAAAAATAGGTTTAATAATATTCTAATTTAGTTAGTAATAAAATATTTTTTTTTAATGATTTAAAATGCCATCTAGGACTATTTGTATAAGTTCACTGATAGAAAAAAAAGTTTAGCTTTTCACTCGTTGCTGACTGGATTAATAAGAGTGTGGTGTTAATAATTTTAGAATTTTAGAGTGTCATAATGCCACTTTGAAAGTAAAGAAGCTACAAGACTTTTTTACACAAATAGTAAATGATGTATTCAACCAATCTTTTACACAAGAATAACTTTATGGAGTTTTACATATAAAATTAAATAAAATTATTTAATTTTGGTGTTAAGAAGTTGGTTTATTATATTAAATAACGTAGACAATGAGTAAGTCAGAGATCATGAGAGGAGCAATTATGGCCATTGAAAAGTGCCAGTCTCAAGTTATTTAGGGCGTGACATAACATTAATTAATTTTGAAAATTAGGGTTTGAAGCATCAAGAAAGAGAAGAGAGAATAAGTTTGTATATTATGATTGTTCATTAATTAAGTTTTGCGCTAATCAATAAGGCTGAGGTGGATGACATATCACCACATAATGCATCATAAATTACACACTCTACAAGACCAATATATATATATATATATATATAAATTCAGAATGAAGTCCTTACAAAAATGCAATTAAGTCCCAAAATATATAATTTTTATCAATCGTCCAAAATATATAATTTTTAGATTTTAAAATTATACGAATCTATTGGAAAAACTAGCTATAGAACCATTTGGAACCTACAAATCGAAATCAATAAAGAACTGGAACTGTGACCAATTAGTTTCAAACTAGAACCGAAATCGTCTATTTTCGATTAGGTTCTAATTTTATATTTTTTGGAACCGAAGTAGTCAATTTTGAAACTAGATCCGGTGCACCCCTACTACTAGCCAAGGCACTAAAGTAAATGGTTGAATCTTCAAGGTCTTATTCTAAGTCCTATTCCCCCACATTCACTTGACCTACTAACTCAATCTCAGAAGTTTCCATGGTCAACAAATGCTTAGACTTGCAAATATGGCAAGGAAATATCTTTCTCCGAGTTTAAAACATGGTTTAGAAGTGTATGTAGGTTCTAATGGTTTAGGTTTATATCAGTTTAGAAGGTTTGGTGGTGGGGGGCTGGTTCAGGTAATGGAAAATTAGAGTTAGGCTTGGAGAGAAAAGTTTCGTAAGAAGGTCTATGAAGACTTGGACATTGCCTAAAGAAATGATTCTTGTAATTTTGCTTGCTCAAAAGCTTGAATTGAAGAGGTTGGGCGAAGGAGTTCCACCGTAGGCCTAATATGCTCTTTTAAGCCACTTATAAAACTATAGATAAAACAAGCCTTGTAAAGACTAGATTCTGCATAAGAGATTTGAGCTCTCTTAAGACACAAACAATTTTGTTATTCGTTTGGTTATTAAACTCTTCTATAATGTTCATTGGTGTTAGTCCACCAAATCTAGGACATAAGCCCATTTTCAAATTTAGGTTATTGTTCCAAGGATTTCTTTGGGTAGTGATAGGAAAAATTAATAAAATGGGATGAACAATAGAATACCCTAAATATAATATGCTGAAAAACAGAATAACCTGAACAGAATGTGCCGAACAACATAGTTCGAGCAGTCATAAAATATGCCGAACAACAGAATTGGCCGAACAGTTATGCTGAGCAATTAAAAGAGTGGACTGGACGTTACTCAAATCAGTTCAAATAAAGGTAACGTTCGGTCAAAGAGATATTAAGACTCATTTAATCATATAATTAATGTCTAAGATTCTCTCTTAATATTTTATTACCATTTATGTCTTCAATTATAATGGAAATAATACTATAAATATTTGTATTACCTCTTATTAGAGGACACATTATTACATTCAAGAATATCATTTAAAAATTGTATTCATCAAATTGGTGCAGTGAGTGTGGACACACCTCAGTTTTTCTATTCAATTTTTAACAAGTTTCTCCTCGCAATTATCTCGAAAAAGAAAAAAATGGCTTTTAATCCTCCATCCATGATAGACCCACAACTCGCAAAAGCCTTAACAGAAGCATATAATAATTTTGCGTCAATCCTAGAATGATTTATGCATTCTCAATCTTCTCAACCTTTCCAGTAGCATAACTATTCTCATAGGAATGGAGAACGAGTGGTTCAAGGTGAACATAAGGAGCAAATGAACCTCCATGAGGAAACTGAATCCTCTTGGAGAACAAAAACAACAAACTGCAGGAACAATACAAATGTTCCAGAAAGGCTGAGCAACGAAAAATCCCGAACAAGAGCCAGAGGGACGAACAAAAGAAGCTCCCGAACAAGAAATAAAGGGGCGAACAAAGAAAATTTTTGCACAAAAATCATAGAAATTCTTAAAGAATTTAGAGCAACAAGAGATGTCAGTGATTATGGGCTCATGAATGATTCCCCATTATCACAAGAAATACTCGCAATATCTTTTCTTTCAAAGTTCAAAATGCCAACATTTGAAATATACAATGACACAATAGATCCTAGAAGTCATTTAGCTAACTTCAAAATAATAATGCACATCCAGACAACTATAGATGCTTTGCTCTGCCGAGCATTCCCAACAACTTTGGAAGGACCAACACAAGAGTGGTATCAAATGCTCAAGACAGGATCAATTGCATCATTTGCTCAATTAGCTTCTTCTTTCAAAGCTCGGTTTGTCACATGTATCCCGAGCAAAAAGATCTCATTAGACTTGATCGATTTAAAAAGGGATGAGGGAGAGTCACTCAAGGAGTATCTAAATAAATTTCATAAATTGGCTATGCAAATTGAGGATCTAAATACAAAAGTGGCTATTAGCACCATGTCAAAAAATTGTAATTATGGAAAATTATTTGATTCCATTAATATTGATCCTTCGCTTTCTTTTGTAGAATTAATATTCCAAGCAAACAATTATGCTCGGTTAGACGAGGCTTGGAAAGTCTAGCAAGCATAGATCAATGAGCAGGAAATGTTGAGGAAAAATGAATAAAGAAGTTGTTGATTACAATTGCTCATCCAAACTACACTATATTCTGCTATTTATAGCAATGAAAGCAAATATCATATGATTCTCCTGTTCTCCACTTAAGAAAAATAAAAAATATAGAGCAAAATAGCAAATTGCTCTATAAACAATGCGCATAACGTAACATCACGAGCCTAAGTAAGCTCGGGATAGAAATGAGTTTGAGAACTCAATATTAAAAGGCCTTAAAAAAATAAAATATGAAATTCCATTAGATGAAGTATAAAAATAACCTCCTTTAATTTGGGAGAACGGAAATTGGGAGAACAACAAAATAGAAGAATAGAAAGCGGGAGAACAAAAAAAAAAGGATGAACAGAAAGTGAGATGAGTGGGATGAACAATAAAAAATGATGAACAATCATGTTAAAGATTTCAACCGAACATAAATGATTCGGTATATTTTGTGGGGACTTTTTATAGAAAAAATTAATAAAATGAGATGAACAACAGAATACTCTGAACAGAATATGCTGAACAACAGAATAGCCTGAACAGAATGTGCTGAACAACAGAATAGCCTGAATAAAATGTGTCGAACAACATAGTCCGAGCAGTCATAAAATATGTCGAACAACAGAATTGGCGGAACAGTTATGCTGAGCAATTAAAAGAGTGGACTGGACGTTACTTAAATCAGTTCAAATAAAGGTAACGTTCGGTCAAAGAGATATTAAGACTCATTTAATCATATAATTAATGTCCAAGATTCTCTCTCAATATTTTATTACCATTTATGTCTTCAGTTACAATGGAAAAAATACTATAAATATTTGTATCACCTCTTATTAGAGGACACATTATTACATTCAAGAATATCATTCAAAAATTGTGTTCATTAGGTAGCATTGGTCATATTATGAGAGGTTGTCCTAGAAGAAGACACATTAGATACATGGATTGATCGACTGCCAATCTCCATGACATTAAAGCCATGATTAATGAATCAAGATCCTTTAAGTTTTTTAGTATTTAGAAAGACCTAGTTTGAACAGTGGGATTTTGGTGATTGGAACAATCTAATTCCATCATTTGGGAAAAATGGATGGGTAGGGTTTAGAAGATTCCCCACCTTCCTAATGGCGGGGTGTGTTCAAAATACCTCTATCCCCTTGCATGCATCTAGGGTTTTCCATATCAATAAGAGAAATTTGAAATTTACCTTTTTGAGTGGTCTTACATAGATCAGTTAGTTGCATGAGTTGTTGAGAGCATTCCTATGGTACATTAGATTAATTATTATAAATTGAATCTATAACAATTCTAAGTTGAATCAATTCGTTTTGGTAAGCATGACCATGATTCGATTTTAAATCAGAATCAAACCATAGTCAACAATTCAATATTTTAAACCGTAACCGAAATTGATTATTTTAACGTTCGATTGTTGTTCTTCATATTTTAAAATTAAAATTGATGATTCCGGTTTGAAACTGTTAAAAAAGAAAAAACAACCATACCTGATTTTTAACTTTTAAAATTTTTATTAAATGTTGTAATTGTACCGTCAACTTAAAATGTGTTGACATAAATAAAACTTGTAAATTATAAGTGAAAGAAAAAGGAAAAAATTGAAAAAAGTTATTGCTCCTCATTTATAGGTTTCTAATTTAAATTTTTATACTTTATAATGTATATTTTTACATATACTATTTATTTAAGATTTATAGTAAAATTTCATAAACTAAGTTAACAATTAAACTTACGGAATCCGTCCTGAATCCATTTGAGGAATAAACCAAAACTACCCGAATCCATCCCAAAATCCATTTAAAAATAACCGCTTACTATCCGAATCCGCTAAAAACCCGATATTCAATACATCAAACCAGAATAAACAACTATTACAATTCCTCAAATCTAAAATTCCTTGTATAATGGCAATTATAACATTCTCAACACATCAACAAATTAAGAGTAAAAGCAAACCAAGCAGAAACATTTTTAATTTTTTGTATATAGAGATTTCACATTTTGTACAAAAAAACTAAACCCATTCACAATCTTTGGTTGTTTATCTGTGTTTATTAAAAAAAAAAAAGATCGAAGCAAAATGAAAAAAAGAAACTGAGAATGAGATAAAATGGATCAATAACAGACTTGTGGCTGTGGCTGCGGCTATAGAACTGCAGAAAACGGGAAGGCGAGGAGCGGCTGTAGAACTGCAGAAAATGGGAAGGCTAGGAGACGATGGCTGCAGTTATAGAACTGCAGAAAACGGGAAGGTGAGGAGGCGGTGGTTGCGGCTGAACGAAAGGGAAGGTCTTCACCGAAGAACTACAGAGCAAACAACGAGCGGCGCAGCGAAGGGAGGGGAGGGGAGAGGAGAAGAGAAAATTAGTTTGAGTTGAGACTTTTTGTTCACATGGTTGAAATCCAACCCTAGTTCAAAACGACGTAGTTTTGTTGTGGGTTTATTTACCACATCAAAACTACGTCGTTTTGATAAAAAGTAGTTATTTTTGTTATTTTTATTTTTTAATATTCTTAAAGTTATTATGTCACGACCCAAAACCGTGGGCCGGACCGGCACTAAGACCTAGGTAAGATTAAGGCCCTCGAGGTCCGTAGTAAGCCTAAACCATAAAAATTCATTCGTGTTATCATTTGACTATCGGAATAGTAAGCTCATATTATGACATTATTCATTCAATAGTTAAACTTAACAGTTCTGACCCAGCCTTAGTATTAAATACTATTTGCAGCTCGGGCCCATATTCATATAATAAAAATATATTCTCATACAAATATGTATTTGTCATAATATGATCAAACTATTCCTATTATACAGTCTCCAAATAGTTATAAAACACTCCACAATTTATTTATAATCACATGATAATTCTATTACAAGCCAATATTCGTTCGAGCATCCTAACTGCGGAGTAAAATAAAATGTACGAAGTATTCCAAATATTAACAGAGAGTTTATACTAACATGATCAATCCTCTGCGGAGAAGTAAGCAGAGTCTTTTAAACCAACAGTACTCTTATTTCCTGAAAAATATTTATGAAAGGGGGTGAGTTTCACTAAACTCAGTGAATAATAATAAATAATGCAAACCCACACATTCAAGCAATATGCTTTCACAATATAACAAATGACATACTTCACAAGCACGTGTCATACAACAGCATCTTCAAACAAGTTACATTCAAATATTCACAACATGTGAAAATTAGTCAGTGTTGCCACAAATCCACCTATTGGCCCCAGGCCAATTCCATAATAATAATATATATATTAGGGAGCCGATCCTCCATACTAAGCCCACTGACCCATAGTGACACACGCCGTCCCAATTTCCACCCAGATACAAAAGCACATTATTTCACATCACAATTATTCACAAATATATTCAATACAATAAATGCAATATATGAATATAATCAAGGGCGAAAATTATATAAATTTAGAGAACTGAAATATTATATATCAAGGACTAAGATTATAGAACTGGAATATTATATTTGAAAAATAAAGAATATCAATATAGCAATAAGAAATGATTCATGATTATTTAAATA
>CANUEX010142901.1:0-19651 GCA_948099535.1 Jatropha multifida | reverse complement strand
TATTTGGAATACTCCGCACATTTTATTTTACTCCGCAGTTAGGATGCTTAAATAAATATTGGATTGTAATAGAATTATCATGTGATTATAAATAAATTGTGGAGTGTTTAATGACTATCTGGAAGACTGTATGGTAGGAATAGTTTGAACATATTATGACAAATAAATATTCGTATGAGAAAATATTTTTATGGATGTGGGCCCGAGCTGCAAATAGTATGTATTACTATTGCTGGGTTAGAATTAATAACTCTGATTGTCTTATAAAAAAAAAATGTCATAATATGAGTTTACTATTCCGATAGTCAAATGATAATAAGGATGAGTTGTGATAGTTTAGGCTTACTACGGGCCTCGGGTGCCTTAAGCTTACCTAGGTCCTAGTGCCGGTCCGGCCCACGGTTTTGGGTCGTGACACTTGATTAAAAGACTTATGGGAGTAAAGGCCTTTAAATAGGTTGTTTATATTGCTCCAAGTCTTTTTTTTTTTTTTACCGATTCTTGTGTGTTGAAAGAGGTTTTTTGGGGTATTTATAGCATTAGGAGGTAGTGGAGGCATCCAGATTTTAATGATTTGGCATTGGAGGGTGTAGAAGTTGCAAAACTAGCAGAGAAACGAAAGTGGCCGGTGGCTAGATTCAGTCGATCGACAGCCAGGGTTGACGACTAGGCTCAACCAGCCAAAGGTGGCCGTCGTCCAGGCCTGGCTGGCTCCTCCTACACTACAAATATGGTTTGGTTTAGCCCTTTCTGACTGATCTGACAGGTTCGAGGCCCATTTGAACTTTGATTTTGGCCTGTAAGGTATCGTTGGAAAGCTCTTCGAGTCTAATTTCCAATGGTATAGGTTCTATCTTGAGAACCGCACATTGGAGAGAATTATGATGGATCAAAGTGATTTTCCTGTCTATTTTGTATTTATTTATTTTTTTTAACCGATTGGTTATCGATTTGAACCACACCTTTTGTGATTAATTTTTATTTAATATAAGGGTTTGAGAAACATGTGTTTACACCCTCTACTTTTTTCTTTTTTTCCTAGTCTTTTATTTGTTTTTAATAAACTCAGATATATTTTCTTTTAATATATCTATTTTTTCTTTATTTTTTTTGTCATTGTTTCTTTGTTTCCATTGTTGGAGTTTTTTTGTCCCTTCTTCCATGAGGGTTTAGCTCCATCTAGGTGAATATTTATTATTATGATATTTGATTTTATTTGATTGGAGAATTTAAATCTTATTTTACTGATGTGTATCTTTGATCAATGGAGTTCGGTAGTGCAACTTGTTCCTCCATTGATGCAATTAACGCATAGTGGCATGAACTCATCCGCGTAAGTTATATTCAACAAGGTTTTGGAAAAGCAATCCAAGCATAGAATATCTGGAGAACTTACTTTATTGTCCAAATCAATTAAATGACGAATTGCTACTATGAAGATTTATATCAGTCAATGTCATCTTCAAGCAAAAAAATCCAATAGTATTTCTTTTAAGGAAAAATTATAATCTTGTCCCTATAAAATGCCTAAATTAACTACTCTATCCCCACTCTTTTTTTAATACACTGTTTTATTCCCATAGTTTATCCTTATTAAATTAAAATGTCCTTCCGTCTAAGTATTAGCATTTTATTCCGTTAGTCAATGAGAAAATCACATTCAGATGAAAGAAAAACATCTTTATTGTCCAAAATGTCCTTAATTCATTTAGAATGTCCAAAATGTCCTTGTTCATCCTTCATTACACAAGTTTTCTCTCTCTCTTTTCCTCTCTCTCATACACAAACACAGAGCTGAAAAATAAAGGATTTAAAGCAATAAAAATAACCAATCTTATCAAGCAATTGAAGAGCTCTCAATGCATTTGTTATTAAATGCTTAAATTTTAATTTTAAAATACAAAAGGCACATAAAACTAAAGATTAACCTATCATAAACAAAATCTAAGCACCGACAATTTCAAGTTAAAATTTTACTTTGGCCAACCAATACAATACAGAAAAAAAAAAAAAATCTACAAGATAAAACCCAATAAAATTTTAGAGAAAAGTAGAGAGATAAGACGCACAGTCTAGAGAGAAGATCAACAAGTTGGGATTTGTTGAGAGGGTCAAGTAGAGAACAACAGTGATCTTGGGTTGTTAAGATTTCACCGTTGTTGTTTGACTCCTCCATCTTCCTCTTCTTCATATCCTCCTTTTAAGCTTTTGGGTCAAGGAGAGAACAAAGATGGTCTTATGTTGTTGAGATATCACCGCTATTGCTTGACGAATCCTCTATTTTTAAGGTTTTGGGTCAAGGAGAAAACGAAGGTGGCCTTGGGTTGTTGAGATTTCACTGTTGCTTGACTCCTCCATCTTCCTCTTCTTCATATCCTCTATATTTCCATTTTTAAGCTCCTAGGTCAAGGAGAGAATGAAGAGGCTTTCTTATACAAGGGCTTCAGTATCTTTTCATAGCCACTTAACGTCCACAATTCTTTTATTGGACGAAACTATATTTTAATTTAATGGGGATAAACTATGAAGATAAAATAGTGTACTTAAAAAAAGGTGGGGATAGAATAGTTAATTTAGACATTCTATAAGGATAAGATTATAATTTTCCCTTCTTTTAATTTTAGTTTTATTATTCAAAAGAATATAAATAATTTTATTAAAGGATTAACGAACTTTTAGTTATTATTTTATAGTATATCATATTTATAGCATGATAATAAATTTATGTCTGGTTTAATTGAATATTTATAATAGTTGATTTTATTATTAATGAATTATATTTCTAAAAAAGAGAATATTTTTCAAAAATTTATATAATGTAGTTATTAGTTTATCGCGTATCACGTTTAGCTGTTTTATAAAATTACCGTGATTTTGTCAAGGAGTCTGTCATATTCCTAACACGTGTGTGCGTAGTTCATTTTACATTCAACCAATTAAAGAACTACTAAAATCCAATGTAATGATACTCATATAAAATATTAATTAAAACTATTTTACAAAATAATAGGATCCCTGCAAAATTCACACATTTCAAGTTTGCATTTTTATCATATATTTTGTCTATTTGCATATATAGCCTATAAAAGTTAAAAGCTTTTTATATTGCCAGTAGAGTTTTTTTTTGCCAGTAGAGTTTTTTTCTTTCTTATTTGTGGCCCTTAAATTTTTGAATAATTACTCGATGCAATTTCACTAAACGAATTGAAAATCAAACCGACTCCTTTCGGTTTGATCCGCTTGCTCAAGATAAATTTAATTGGCCAATTTACTCCATATGAACCAAAATTACTATTTAGTTCAGCTCGATCTTATATGAATTAATGAGTTAAATTTAAAACTGAATTGATATGGGAAAAAACTGATCAAATTAACTGATTCAATTGCGTATTTTTTATCTTGATTCATTTGGATTTGAATTGATCATTTACTTGGTCTTATAATAATACTCCATCCGTTTCATTTTATTTGCTTGTTATTTCTTTTTTCCACATCCCAAAATATTTGTAAGATTTCTAAATTTATACATTTAAACAATTACTTTTCACATAACAAACTTTTTGAATATTCATTAAACGAATGATTTTTATTAATATCTTAATGAATTAAAAGTGAAAAAAGGTAAAATAATTTTTATTGACTAAATTTTTAATATACATGTTTTGTCAAACCATACAAATAAAATGGGACAAAAAGAATAGTTAATAAGGTCTTGCACCAGTAGTTGGACTTCAATTAATTAAAAAAAGTAATTCTTCAAAAAAAAGTAAAAAAAAAAGAGTAAACTTCATCAAATCTATTGAGAAAAATTATAATTATACCTTTATATTTTAACTAAATTAACTACTCTGCCCTTTTATTTTAGAAAATACATATTATACACACATAGTTTAGATCCATTATACTGATATATATTTCCATCCAATTTTTACATTTTCAAACATTAAAATTCTATGAAATAACAATGTTAACTCTAACTAAAAAATAAAATAAAAGAATACCTTAGTTAGGAGGGGAAATAGCAACACAAAGCGCCTCTTATCGTTGTCGATTGTTTTGAAAGAAAAAAGAAAACTCAGAAAAGACGCAAGAAATTTGCATGGATTAAAGGAAGTAACTGATAGTGAAAGAGATATTCTTGATATATATTTCATTCTCTCTCATTAGACAGTCAAATATTTTATTAAATTACTTTTTAAAAATAAAAAAAAAGAACAGAAACACATGTTAGTGCAACGAACCTAAACCATGAATGTATAATAATGTATTTTCTAAAATATAAGGATAGAGTAGTTAATTTGATTAAAAACTATGGGTATAATTATAATTTTCCTAATCTATTGCACAACTAATGTTCAAAGATTCTGCTTTTACGATAATTTATGTATTCCCTCCATCTAAAAAAAATAATCCACACAGATTAAGTAATATAGTTAAAAGATAATTTTATTTATATAATTTTTTAATTATGTCTTTTAAATAACACGTGAGCAATTATTATATTTGAATAATAAGTAAGACTTGATGAGGGTTATTGAAAATAAGATAAAATTTAATAAAAGTATAATAGACAATTTAAAAATTAATTATAATAAAAAAGGAAAAATAGACTATATTTTAGAACAAATTAAAAAAAATAATTTTTGAAATCGAGAGAGTATATCATTTTAAAATATTAGTATCCAACTTAATTAATCGTGGAACATCACGTGTATAATTTTCATCATCAATTTTTTTATCCTAGAAAGCTATGAATATATTAATGTATCCTTCAAACTTCAAACAACAGATGAGTAATCAAAGTGAACTTTGTAGCTGTCTAGTCCAGTGCTGTCCACAGGAAATTAAATTGAAAATTCTTATTAAATCATATACAACTAATAATAATAATAATAATAACAATTATTATTATTATTATTATTATTATTATTAACAATTGACTCAATTTATTGTTTAGTTACTTTCATTGATGGTTGAATTCGGTACAAGACAAAAAAACAGTTCGTTATGACTAGTAGTCGGTCAAAAGCAAACAAAATATAAACAATATTTTTCATCTTTTGAATAATCCATTTAAAAGGTGTAACATTTCAATAGACCAGCTAATGAATCCATGAAAGAAGGGTTTCATTCAATCGGAAAATTCAATGAGATTCAATACGGTTGAACAAAATTTTTAATCCGGTGAAGCCCATTAATCGGTTCATCATGAAAATGAGAGGAACTCTTTACGATTCCTTATGGTATTTGATTGTGGCTCGATTTACCATTTATGTGTATTGGGTTGGCTTTTTGGAGCATTTTGACAATGTGAGATGCATTTAGAGTTGCCACTTTAATTTGTTTTTATTTTTGGAGAAAAAAATTAAAGAAAAAACCTCGTGATGGACTCCATTTTAAGTTTTCCTTTAAGATAAAATGCATTAACATCGAACCATTGGATTCATGGACTAGATTTTCAGCTTCTTTTCATGTGAATCAGCAATTTGGGTATTAATCAAGAAATGAAAATATTATTTTGCATGATTATTAGTTTATCAATGCATGAACATATTAATATTGCATGACAATATCATAAATATAGTGCATTAAAAGTAATAATAATAATAAAGTGTATTTCAAAGGAGAGCTCGACTCTAGCTTTATTTATCGAGGATTATAGGGCGTGCAATACATTCCCTAAATCTTGACTTGTCAGTTTGGTTAGCGGCCCACTACCTAGGTTGAAATCCGTAGGTATGCCTCTATACCTCGTTTGTGTGAGGATCAGAGCGCACGAAGTTCTACCATCGATTAGGATGATACGCCTTTTGATTTGAAGGTGTCATTCGGGGAGTGGGCTTAGGTGTCAGACGGACTGGGCTTTGAGTTGAAAACTGATTTTGACAATTTTGCCAGATGGACTGGGCCGGACGGACCAAGCTTAAAGCATGCTATATGCTTGATGGATTGGGCTTGACAATTTATGTAACACCCTAATTTCAAAGAAAGTATTATATTTCAAATATCGTGTAAATTAAGCAAATAAACAATAAATGAGTATTTTATAGAATGTATGACCTATTTAAAATATTACTAAAATACAAGAAATTAAGATTTGTAAAGTATTAAAGGGATAAGTATAGAAAACTGTTAGATGTATAATAACATAAATGCATAAAAATATAGATACATATATCTTCATAAAAAAATTTAAGAATTAAAGGAATAAAACTCTAAATCAAATGAATTTAAGTAATAAAAATATGAAATGACTAAAAAGAGTATCTAAACTACTACTTAACCAAAGTAACTAAAGGGATAAAAGGAAAATTTTATTCTTACAAATGGTAGCTTAATATTGGCATAATACAATATATGATTCATCATTCTTATGAAATTAAGGAAAGGAAAGCAAGTATACTCGAGAAGAGATCATCTTTTCACCTGTTTATATTTTCATTTTCAATCATAGTTTTCAATTTCATTTTCTTCTTTCTATTATTGCTAGAAGATACCAAATGATTCAACCTCTTAATTAATGAAAGGGAGACATGTGTATTAGAGAAGAGATTATATTTTCACTGATTCACACCTTCATTTCAAAGTTGATTTCTCCCTTTCACATTTTTAAAGTTGATTTCTCCCTTTGACACTTTTCTTTCAATCATTCTAGCAATTGCTACAAATTATTCATCAAAAATACCAAGTGATTCATCCTCTAAATTAAAAAGGGAAGACAAGTGTATTAGAGAAAATACCTCATTTTCTTTATTTCACAGTTTCATTTTCAACCTTAGGTTTCCCATTTTATTTATTTCTCTATAAATACCCTACTTGTTTAAGATTATTTAGAACAAAATATTAGAAATATATAAGTGTTCCAAGGTGGGATTAAACCAACAAGTGATAGGAAGGAAGAGAAAAATATAAGGGGCCAAAGAAAGGTATGGAATCCAAAAATTTTATCTTAGATTTTAAATTATATTTTCTTAATTTTTAATCTTTATTTTGATGAATCAAAGCTTATTTACAATATATTAATTAATCATTCAAGATGTAGAAATTATTTTGGATAGAAAGTATGTAAAAGCTAGAAAATTTTATTTTTTCAAACTGTCTTAATGAGACTGCTTAAATTCAACCACTGTGTTTTGTTCAATTAAATATGTAAATAAATTTCAAAAATTATAAAATTTTACAAAAAGGTATCCTAAGATGTTAATAAGGTTGTGTTAGAAGGAAACATCTAAATGATGAGGAAAATTGAAAATATTAATAAAATAAAGAAGACTACTCAGTGTAAGAAAACTGAAAATTTTGGTTCTATAATTAATTTATTTGAATAGGTTAATGGACTTCAAAATTCATGAAATTTAATATGGAAGTACCTTGAGATGTTAATGTTGTATTGTGGCTCAATATCCGACATCGGGAATTTGAGCGACTAAAGGGGTGGGCGTTGGCTATAAAAGCAAGCCACCCCCTCCTATGTTTAACATCCCAAAAGTTGAGAACAACAATAGCCCATCAATTAGCTTAATTGTCTCTTCTCTCCATTTGTAATATTTCTAAATTGGAGAAATATTAAATTGAGTAGTGTTCGAGGACGTAGGAAAAATTGGCCGAACCTCATTAAATTTGTGAGTCTCCTTATTTGTCTATTATATAGCTTTTGTCCAATTTATTTTGAAGCCATTTTATTAGTAGTTGTTAAAATAACAACGGTTCCGCAACAATTAGTAATAGAGCCAAGGTTTCTGAGTATGCTTTGTGGTTACAGCTTGGTCTAATCTGCCACATCAGAAAAGATTTTTAATTATTGAATATTGTCTTTGAAAGCTATCAAATAGAATTTGTAGCAGAAATGGTTGATGATAAGAAAACTTCCACATCTATGGTGTCAACTTCCTCTTCATCTGTTCTAGAGAGGAATGTTGTGACAAATGCCAGATTTACGATGAAAATTTTCAATGGGACTGGCCATTTCGGCATGTGGCAGAGTGAACTTCTAGATGCTCTCTTTCAACAAGGTCTAGATGTTGCTGTTGAAGAGAAGAAACCAGAAGAGATGGAGGAGAAAGAGTGAAAGACCATGAAACGGTTAGCATGTGGTACAATTCGCTCGTGTCTTTCTAGAGAGCAGAAGTATGCATTGTCGAAAGAGAATTCTGCAAATAAATTGTGAAAGGCACTAGAGAAAAAATTCATGAAAAAAAGTAGTCAAAATAAGCTCTACATAAAGAAGAGATTGTTTCGCTTTACTTATGTTCCTAGTACCACAATGAATGATCACATCACAAATTTCAATTAGTTGGTGGCTGATCTGATGAATTTTGATGAGACATACAAAGATGAAGATTTGGCTTTAATATCGTTGGGATCACTTCTTGATGAATATGAGTATCTTGAAACTACTCTACTTCATGGGAAAGTTGCAGTGACTCTTAATGAAGTTTGTGCAGCCTTGTACAACCACGAATTGAGGGAAAAGGAGAAGAAAGAAAGGGCAAGTGAAGCAGGAGAGGCACTGGTTATCAGAGGTCGTCCCTAAAACTGAAGGATAGGAAAGAAAGGGAGATCCCTTTCAAAATCCAGACTGAACAAAGACGAGTGTGCCTTTTGTCGGGAGAAAGGCTATTTGAAGAAGGAATGTCCGAAGCTGAAGCCTAACAAAGGAAAAGTTGTCATTGATTCAAATGTAGCTGAGTGTGATGATGCTGGCTCAGTCTATTCATTAGCTGTAATGACAACAATGAGCTCTTCCATTGCATGCTCAACAAGCTTATCCGGTGTATGGCTACTTGATTCATGATGTAGCCATCACATGTGCCCCAATCGAAAATGGTTCTTTAACTTCAAAAAGCTTGAAGATTAAGTGGTCTACATAACAAATGACAATCCTTGCATCACAGAATGGATTGGTTCTATCCGTTTGAGGAATCATGATGGATCAATCAGGATTCTGACTGATGTCTAGTACATGCCCAGTTTGATAAAAAAATCTCATCTTTGTGGGAGTCTTAGAATCAAAGGGCTCCAAAGTGGTTGCAAAAGATGGAGTGATGAAAGTCATCTTTGGTGCATTAGTGCTGATGAAAGGATTACAAAAAAGGAATAACTTGTATTACTATCAGGGTAATGCAATTATTGAAACGACAACAACTGTAGTTTCTAGCAATGAAAAAGAGCTAGAAGCAACCAGGTTATGGCATATGCGCTTGGGACATGCAAGAGAAAAATTCTTGAAAATTTTATCAAATCAAGGACTATTGAAGAACGTACAAACCTGCAAACTGAACTTCTGTTAACATTGCATCAAAGGGAAGTAGACAAGAGTGAAGTTTGGCACTGCAATCCATAATACCAAAGGTATACTAGATTATGTTCACTCTGATGTGTGGGGACCTTCCAAGACTGCTTCAATGGGAGGTAAACACTATTTTGTGACCTTTGTTGATGGTTTTTCCTAGAAAGTTTGGGTGTATACTTTAAAGATGAAAGACGAAGTGTTAGGTGTTTTCCTCATATGGAAAAAGATTGTGAAAAATCAAACAAGCAAAAGGATCAAATGTCTCTGAACAGATAATGGTGGAGATTACAAAAGCGATCCATTTATGAAGGTCTGTGAAGATGAAGGAATTGTACGACACTTCATAGTTAGACACATACTGCAACAGAATGGGGTGGCAGAACGCATGACCGGACTTTGCTAGAGAAAGTTCGGTGTATGTTATCCAATGCTGGGTTGGGCAAATAGTTTTGAGCTGAAGCTGTAACATACGCGTGTCACCTTATTAATCGATTGCCATCAACTACTATTGATGGAAAAACACCTTTAGAGATATGGTATGGAAAACCTACTACAGATTATGATTCTTTACGTGTGTTTGGTTCTTTTGCATTTTATCATGTAAAGGAATCAAAATTAGATCCAAGAGCAAAGAAAGTTATCTTTGTGGGAATTGCCTCGGGCGTGAAAGGATATAGACTCTGGTGTCCAGAGACAAAGAAGATGATCTTTAGCAGAGATGTCACCTTTGATGAATCTACCGTGTTGAAAAAGGTGATTAAGGAGCAATCAAATGGTATTTCGCAGCAGGTGAAGAGCACTCCAAAACAGGTGGAGTTTGAAAGAAAAATTATTGACACAGTAGTAGATGATGAAATAGATGAAGACACTCCTACGGTAAAAGGAGAGACGAATGATGAAGAGGTTCCAATCCAAGAACCTTCGCAGCAACATGGGTCAATTACTCTGAGTAAGCCAAAAAGAGAGATTCAAAAGCCTGCTCGCTACGTTGATATGGTGGCTTAAGCATCTCCAATTGTAAATGATGATGTTCCTACCACTTTTAATGAAGCAATTCGAAGTTTAGAAAATGAAAAGTGGAGGAAAGCTATGGATGAAGAAATGCACTCCCTTTAGAAAAATCAGACATGGAAGCTAACTAGTCTGCCGAAAGGGAAGAAGGCAATTGGATGCAAATGGGTATATGCAAAGAAGGAAGGATTTCCTAACAAGTCCGATGTTTGCTACAAGGCAAGATTGGTAGCCGAGGGCTATGCTTAAATAGAGAGAATCGATTATAATGAAGTGTTTTCTCCAGTTGTGGAACACTCCTCCATACGAATCTTGTTGGCCTTGGTAGCACAATTTGATTTGGAACTAGTTCAATTGGATGTAAAAACTGCATTTTTACATGGTAACTTGGAAGAGGAAATCTATATGACTCAGTCAGAAGGATTCAAGATTGCTAATAATGAAGATATGGTATGCAAACTTGAGAGATGATTATACAAACTGAAGCAATCTCCAAGGCAATGGTACAAACAATTTGATAAGTTTATGAAAAGGCAGAAGTACACAAGAAGCAAATATGATCATTGTGTGTATTTGCACAAGCTACAAGATGGATATTTCATTTATCTTCTTCTTTTTGTTGATGATATGTTAATAGCATTAAAGAATAAAGAAGAAATTGAGAAGCTAAAGACCTAGTTGAATCGAGAATTCGAAATGAAGGATCTAGGTGAAGCTAAGAAGATTCTCGGTATGGAGATAAGCAAAGATAGGAAATTAGGGAGACTGTGTTTGAATCAGAAGCAATATCTGAAAAAGGTACTAAAGTGTTTTGGCATGGATGAGAAGTCAAAACCTGTTAGTACACCTCTTACTCCACATTTCAAGCTTAGTGCAACTTTATCTCCAAAGAATGATGTAGAACGAGAATACATGTCAAAGGTTCCATATGCAAATGCAGTTGGTAACTTGATGTATGCTATGGTGTGTACAAGGCCCGATATTTCATAAGCAGTTGGAGTTGTGAGCAGGAATATGCATGATCCTCGTAAGGAGCATTGGCAAGCTATAAAATGGATTCTACGGTACATTTTGAACACCGTAGGCACTAGATTGATCTTTCAGCAAGATAAAGAAGTCGGCCAGTGTATAGTTGGTTATTGTGATTCCAACTATGCAGATGATTTGGATAAACGTCAATCGACTACCGGTTATATATTTACACTTGCTAAAGCAGCGATGAGTTGGAAGTCTACTTTACAGTCAATAGTGGCTTTGTCTACTATAAAGGCAGAGTATATAGCAATTACGGAAGCTGTTAAGGAGGCGATTTGGCTTCAAGGGTTGCTTAATGAATTGAGAGTTGGATAAAAGCACATAAAGGTGCATTGTGATAGTCAAAGTACTATTGGACTTTATCAATGTTATTGAAAATTTAAGTTGCGCTTCAAAGCGTATTTGAAGACACTACATAGTTGCGAGAGAATTGAGAAAAATTGTAGGTGTGCGAATTTCGCCAAGGTGGAAATTTGTTGTATTATGGCTCAATATCCCACATTGGGAATTTGAGCAACTAAAGGGGTGGGCTTTGGTTATAAAAGCAAGCCACCCCCTCGTATGTTTAACATCCCAAAAGTTGAGAACAACAATAGCCCATCAATTGGCTTAATTGTCTTTTCTCTCCATTTGTAATATTTCTAAATTAGAAAAATATTAAATCGAGTAGTGTTTGAGGACGTAGACAAAATTGACTGAACCTCGTTAAATTTGTGAGTCTCCTTATTTGTCTATTTTATAGCTTTTCATTGTCCAATTCATTTTGAAGCTATTTTATTAGGGTGAATAGTAGTTGTTAGAATAGCAACGGTTCCGCAATAGTTAAAAATCACCTGATTAAATTTAAGAATAAATGGATATGAGAAGATACACATTCAATTAAATAAACACATACTGTTCATGTGCAGAAAATTCTGTGTTTCACTAAATTTACACTAAATTGAGCACATTAAAACATAAGTGAATTAGCTATGAACATGAGTATATAGTAAATGAACATAAAACTTAATATGTATAATTTCTATTCCTAAAAATTCAGATTTTAAATTTAACGAATAAAAATATTAAAGAACTTTGAATGTCAATAAAAAGCTAGAAGCAAACTAAAAATACAATATATGTTTAAATGTGAATATAGGTTGAGGATTACTACAGAATCATTTTGAAATTATAAGTGATCAAGAGAAATTAAATTCTTATTTTCAAGGTGAGTTATAGTCTCTAACCCTTCTTTATTATATTGAAACTTTTGATCAAATATATACAATTATTGGTATTGAAACTATTTGTTTATTGCAATATTGAGACTGTGACTTGTGAAACCTATTTCGCATCCATGCCTATTTGATTCTACCAAGTCATTTGTTAGCCAATATGACAGAATCTCAATCTTGATGGGGGTTATACCATCAAGCTATATGCACATAGAGATTTGTGATAAAAGAGAGAAGTTACTGCCCTAAAATGTGAAGTGTGTGATAGCAGTGGAATGTACATACGATATATTTTATTCAGTACTATATATGTGATTATCTGTCATATTAGTGATATTTCATTTGTGATATTGATTCAAATACTGTGAATCTTCATTGATATTTCATTTTGTGATATTGATCCGATTACTATGAAACTTTATTGATATTTCATTTGTAAAATTGATTCGATTACTATGAATCCTTTCATATGAATTTATTTCTGTTGATAAGCTAATAATAGTACTACCATCTGGTATTGCTATAAATGTTGAACCTTGAGATACTTTTTCTATATACATACTACCTATATGACACTATAATCTCATTGAGTTAACGACTCATTCTAGCGTCTGTGATTTTAGATAGAGGTGATCCTGGACTGTCAGCTTCTTGATTCCTTCTTCCAACAAGAAGCCCATGATCAATGTAAATAATTGTTGTTAAATTATATGAACTCCAGTTGCTTTGTAGCATCTTTATAGATGATATTAGTGTTGGATATGTATAAGTTCTATTGTAACAGTATTTAAGAGAGTAATATGTGTTTATGCAGAGTGCGAGGAAGAATATATTCTGGAATTTAATAGAAGTAAATAAATTGATTGTATCTCACTTAAATAAATAATCAAGATAAGTAATGTGTATGTTATGGGTTTTATGAGGTACTTGGTAGCCTTAAGCCTACTTGGACCCTAGAATTGTCGCATCATTAAAATTAGGGTGTGACAGTTTATGAGATGCCGGACGAACCGGACTTAATTGACAAATATTGAGTTTAGAATATTTATACCCTAGGATGCGTCACACGACCGGATTGTAGCTCAACATATGTAAATGACCAAAGAGGTCGAGTCTCTCTCCAATGTAGCAAAGGATGGGTACGATGACCCTAATAGTCTTTATAATATTTTTCATTAATAAATTATTAATTAATCCTTAGATTAATTAATAATGAATCAATTAACAAGTAACTCTGATCTTAGGAAGATCAGAGTGTGATTGCAAGTCAAAGTGATCGACTTTTGAGTACCAAGTCAGGCTTTGTCTCAACTAAGAAAGAAGAGCACAATCGGACTATATAGCCTTAGAATGGTTCGCAAGGGAGAGATAGAGTGGTTAATGCTTGAGAAATGCTCGATCAAGCAACAAGATGCACTTGAAATGAGGGGGAGAGTGCCATATTTATAGGCTGCTGGAGCCCCTGGTCGGTACCAACCATGTTAGCGCTAGCACCAGCCATGCCAGTGCTGGTTCCGGTGCTGGCTATCTGGCAGGGCTTCATTAGTACCAGCTGGGCATTGATCGGTGCCGGAGGCAAGGATGTCAGCACGGATTGCGGCAAAATACTGGTGATTCTGATTCACAATTACCATCTACAGTTGTGTTTCAAGTTTTGAATGAATAAGACTCAAGGAAAACCCAACACAGCAACAACCCATCAATTATAAAAAAATTCCTTCCTCTCTTAAATCTGCATTTTCTGTAATTGGGTTTGTAAATTCACTTGCTCGACCCGGTTACCTGAGCATCATGACCCACACCTTGATGCACTTCTGGTAAATCAACCACTTTCACTGGCGGGAGAGCTGGAGCAGAACCCTTATCTAACCCCAAAAAAGAAAGAGAGACAGAGGGGACTGGTAACATAAGTGAGTCGGGTTAGGTGATAAGGATTATAAGTCCGAGGGTATAGCTTTGTCTTTTAAATTTTTTTCTTTCTCCTCTTATCTCAATTTCCTTGAGCATACGACATGGATAAGGATCATTTTGGATGGAAGGAGGTGATTGTGCAATGGAATGTTACTTTAGGAAGATTTGAGTTTGTGTTAAAATGTAGGAGGCATGTGTTATTTCACTATAGTTTACGGAGGTGATTTTTCTTTTCCCTTTATTAAAATATCAAGGAACTCTTTTAGCTAGTAAAATTTTTTGTCACCTGCACGAGCATTGTAATATTTGATATTATTAATGAATTATATTTCTCAAAAGAAATAAATACTAAACAAAAAAAGAGAAAAGAAATCATTTTTTTAAATAAAATTTTATTCTTAATTAATCAAATTACATATATCAGTACTGACAGCAGCGCAGATTGCTGTACTTATTTATTACATACGCAGGAGAAAGTATATAGTTTAATTAGGACGCAGAACATGGAGGCATGTAAGCAGGAGGTGGTCGAAGGCTTGTTGCATTGGTGGTTCCATTCTTCACTATAAGCACAGTGTCCATACCCCATGTTGCATGTCGTTCCAAGTGACAGTGCATAAACCATACTCCTGCCCAAACAATATCAATTATAATTATACATTTATTATTATTGACTATAACAATTAATTTCAGTTAATCTTTTAAATTTGCACTTCACATTGAATCTATAAGATCGATTCTGGTTGTTAATCGAATATGAATGTAAACGATCATATTATATATAATTGCAAAAGCCAATGCACTAAAGTTCCTAAATTCTCTGGTCATTTAAGTCTAGGGGAGTAAAAAACAGAAGAGATTAAACTTGAAAAATCTTCTTTTCATCTTATAAAAATTTTAAAAAATTAGAGTAATACAATTTGACTTTTTGGAATTGACTTACTTACACTCATTCTATGTTTCTATCTATGAACAAAGGAAAATTTTTGACTTGGTCCTATACCCAAGTCAATCAAACAATATTTTTTTTTAAATGTTATTGTTTTGTTGTCTTTTTTTTTCAATAGATGGATAGAAATATTCTTATTGAACTAAAAAAACTGTTTATAATTGGTTTGATATATAAATGGATCCATAAATCAGGTGTAGGTAAGTTTTTTCTATAGACTAGATTGACGAAAAATAATTTTTCATTTAGCAAGAGTATTTCTGACCATTTAATAAAAAAAAATGGTCATTAGTTTTGCCCAGCAGTACCCATATACCCGTCTAGGTGAATAAAATATTAACATGTCAATGTACAAGACAATTAATTGAAAAACGACAGTTGTTTGAAATTAAAATCAATTAATAAAAGTAACTCACCAGGATTATCAGCAACAAATCTGATGGCTGCCCATCCGCTCTTGGGGACACCGATGGTATTGACTAATGGTGGATTCTTAAGATTGTAATTTTTGGGGTCTTGGGTACTATTAAAATTGCCAGAATTAATTCCAACCAAATAGAAGCTAAAGCCATGAAGATGCATTGGATGATTTTCTGGTGACTGAATTGCTGTTCCTTGGAATACAATTTCAACTGCATCACCATAATTTACCGTTAGGACTTTCGTCCCTTGTGTTGTGTACTGTGATATATTTGTCACATCTCCTGTAAAGTTGAATAGATTTGGCTGATTTGGGAAGTCTCGATCAAAAATGCCACTGATATTTCTGCAAAAATAGTTCAGCATTTCATTACATGTGTATTAGAACTGAGATTTGCCAGAACTAATACAATATGGGTAATTTATTAAAAAAAAAAAAAAAAACCTGTAATATGCTTGAAGAATATCAATTTGCTGAGTTTGAAAACTTATATTGTTCAAGCTAGCAGAAATAATGGTCTCAGAGTTGTTAACGGGAGGACCTTTGCAGGTTTGACCATCGGGGCAAGGCAAGACATTTAAGGAGATAGCTATGAAAATATGTCTATCAACAACTTGAGGCACGTCGTAGTGTCGACTTGCTAAGCTTTTTAAAGAAGCAGTAAAATTTAGGGCAGAAGTTGCATTTCGTAATTCAGGAAGTGTTGGGGAAGGAATGGGTGATGGTGGAGTATAATTTCCTGTATACTCAATAATTCCTTTCGCGCTGCTGTTATCAAACTCCGCAAAACTATCGAAGTATGGAGTTGAAATCATGTAATATTGGCTTGGTGTTTGCTTCGCAGTGAAGAGAACATCCATTGTTTGTCCTGGCGTTATCATTAAGTAATCTGTTATGAGAGATTCTGTGTAAGCTCCATCCATTCCTACAAGTGTAAGACTGTGATTTGCAATTCCAAAGAACTGTTCTTCGTTCATGATTGCATTTACTATCCGTAGAAGATATGTCTTTCCGGAGGAAACTTGCATCCGAAACTTTTCTCCTGTTTAGATATAGATATAGATAGACATATCGTCAAGAATTATTCACTGCTTGACTGTTATGATCTGTTTGCCAATATGTCGTCTAGGCAAGTTTTATACTAAAACTGACTTCTCATTGTTTAAAAAGAATAGGATAATAGCAAAGCAAATCCAACAACTACAATGAAGGGGCAAATAACAATATAAAATTATTATAAAAGATTAATGTTTTTAAATTGATATATAATTGAAAGGACTCAATATCTCTTAAGCAATAGATTCAGTGTTTGATCTTTGTCGATAAAGAAAATTTCCGCTAAAAACGCTTGCGCCTTATAGTCTAATAAGGTACGGACAAGATTAGATTTAGTGCAAAGGGTTAAAGACACCTATAGTATAAACAAAATATATATTCATCTAGATAAGAAAGTATTTGTTAAAAAAACAGATGTCCCGTGTTATGTAATAAATAGTATTTTGACCATTAAACCCTTTCTAAATGCCACAAAATAAATAATAAAGTTAAAATCCTAATATTTTATTTACCAGTGGGACAGTCAGTTGAATTTCCTGTGTAACCATTGATGGTATGAGCATCTGATACATTTGGATTGCCACCAGTTTCAATAGCCTCTTCATAGATAGCCATCACATCTCCCTTATACCATGTTCCTACAAATTGCAGTATTAGAAGATACAAGATCGTTAAATTAGTTAACCATATAAGAGATAATTACCGTTAGGCTAAAAATTTTCAGTTACATTAAAAATCATAAATCATAAATCATAATCAAATGAATTTACTAACCAAGCACAACTATCTGCTCCACATCAGGCTTTTGATATGGGTATTTGCCATCCGGAGGTAAAATGACGAAGGCACCATGGACGGTGGCGCGTGACCAGTCACTATGAGCATGCCACCATAAGGTTCCTTCTTCGTCAGACAATATGATTTCATGAGTGAAATTGGTTCCTGGTTTAATAGGGCACTGGGTTATGTTTTCAGGACCATCTGACCATGGATTTCTTGGTTGCTTCACGCCATGCCTGTCAATTCCAAACCAAATTCCAATTTATGTTCACCGAAAAAAAAATTCCAATATATGTATATTGTTGCAGAAGTTCTTAGAGAATGGAAGAAGAGAAACAAGACCATGACAAAATGAACTAATTGGAAGATGAGACCCATAAACCTACCACGTCTAATAACTATTTGAAGAAAAAAAACAAAATGGCTTTCCATCCCCGACATCAGAAGGTCACAATAATCAAATGTCTTGCGGACCATAAGATAAGAGAAGAAATCTAACCTATCAAATGCAAGAGTTATATATATATAATAATGAAAGAGAGAGAATCCATTACCAATGAATGGTGACACCATATGTTCCTTGGTTATGAACGTTAACATAAACCAAGTCACCTTTCGTAACAGTTAAAACGGGTCCAGGAAAACTGTCATTTACTGTCAACATGCTCTTTTTACTGCACAGCTTTGTAAAGTTTGATTCCTTCAACTGCACCGGCAATATAAAAAAAATAAAAAAGAATAATATACATCCAGAAAGTCATTTTCGAACTAAAAAACGTAAATTAGTTTATAGCTTTTACTAATGACATTCCAATAATTCTGCATTGATACGTATCGCTCTATAATTGACGTTTGTCTATAGAAACTTTTTATAATAACAACCATTATTAGTCAAAGTTCATATCTTAACATTATCAACGGAATCAAGACATTTTGCAAAAGGGACAAAAATAATGATAGCTGTTATTAGAAAAAACCGGTTAGGGTCGATGTGACAATTAATCATATTTCACATATTAAATATTAAATATTAAGGAAGGAAATAAGATTGGTATGCTCAAATTGATGTGCATACGCTTATGTCATATTTTTCTACGTCTAAAGCTGAAGAAAAACAATATAAAATAAAAAATTGTTTCGTTGCATAAACATTAATTTTTTTTAATATAATCAAAAAATTATCATTAAAAGTTTTAATTGAAAGACATAAGAAAGTATCTAAGTAAGCTTTTCATCTTTGCTGTAGGAAGTTAGAGAATTTTCAATTTAAAAGAAAGAAAAAGCTCTTACGTACATAAAAATCATAGTAATGGACTCGTGTTTGAGACATGCAGAGAACCAGAATATCAAGAAGCGAAACCCATAGTAGCCCCAGAACAAAATTATTCTTCTTCGAGAATCCCATTTTAAAGACTTGGAAGACGCTTAACTCTTCTTTTTCTTTCTTTCTTTCTTTCTATGTGTTCTCAGGTTGCCCTGTAAGTTTCTTGTAGGAGTTTCATTAATCATTTTTTCCCTATTTATAGAAGCCGAAGCCAACTACCAGTCCTTCCTTAATTGAATATTTTATGTAGGAATTTAGGCCCTTAAAACACAATTAAGTTTTTACATTGACCTTTTGTTGATACATTTAATTATTATACAATCATGTATTCCACTCCAAAACTGAGTATTTCAACCGGTAAGTATAGTTCAATTCAGTTAACAATCTATGCCAGATCGACACTGAATTTATATATAGAAAAATTTCTTAAAGGGAAGAACAACTATAAATTCTAAGAAGAAAATCGCCTTATGTTCAAAGGTTGTGGAGTTACTCGTGATAATAAAATAATAATATGTAATACCCTGAAATTTTTATTTCGAAACATTTCCATTTAAATTTAAATTGTAAATTATTAGCCAATAATATTACGCCACGTAATATTATCGGGACCGAAAATCATTTTGGTTCGCCCAAAAATTTATTGAATAACCGTTAA
>CANUEX010142870.1:0-45431 GCA_948099535.1 Jatropha multifida | reverse complement strand
AACAGTTTGAACATATTATGACAAATAAATATTTGTATGAGAAAATATTTTTATTATATGAATATGGGCCCGAGCTGCGAATAGTATGTATTACTAATGCTGAGTCAGAATTATTAACTCTGATTGTCTTATGAAAAATGTTATAATATGGGCTTTCTATTCCGATAGTCATATGATAATAGGGATGGATTTTGATAGTTTAGGCTTACTACAGGCCTCGGGTGCCTTAAGCTTACCTAGGTCTTAGTGCCGGTCCGGCCCACGGTTTTGGATCGTGACATATATGCACCATATTTATTGATATAATGTATTTATATGTAAACCATATTTACATATAATGTATATATATATATATATATATATTGGATCAGTATCAATACAAACAAAATTGAGTATTACTTTGTCTCTATAAAGCATAAATAAAATCCATGGCGGTGATAATTTTTCAATAAAAATTAAGTTGCTACATGCTTATACAAATATGAAATCGCAAAAGAGAAATGAAAAATAGAAAATGAAAGCTTGCTGAAAATGAAGAAATAAAAAATAAAAGAGCAGAAATAAAAAAAAATACTGTAGAAAATAAAAAAATGAAAAATGAAAAACAATAACTGGCTGAAAAAATACAGCAACAAAGAAAAAACTGAAAAAAAAAACAAGCATTAAACTAGTAAATTAATACAAAAGAAAACACTAAGCAATTAAAATAAAAAATAAATAAAAAAGAAAAATACAAAGTAATTAAAACTTTGATTTCTTAACAAACTAACACCTAACAACATAAAAAAATGGCATACAAGTAAAAACAAATTCAAAATAATAAAAATTTAAATAAAATGAAGGGTAATTATAGTAATGTCATATTTTTGAAACTTATGTTAGAGAATATCATGTTGACTTTTCAATTTAAATTTTTATTATTTTGGAGTTACTTTACTTTATGCACTTTTTTATTTTACTACGCAGTAGTTTGTTACGAAATCAGAATGTTGGTGGCTTTGTGATTCATTTTTTTATTAATTTTCTATTTTAATTATTAGTGTTTTAATTATTTAGTGTTTCTTTTTGTATTAATTTCTAGTTTAATACTTATTTCCTTTTTTTTTTAGTTTTTCTCTTTGTTATTACGTTTTTTTGTGGCCGGCTCTGGTCTTCTATTTTTCGTTTATTCACTCTCTACCGGCATTCTTATTTTCAGTTTCTACTCTTTTATTTTTTCGTTTCTTTATTTTTAGTAGGCTCTTGTCTTCTTTTTTTCATTTCTATACTGCGATTTTATTTTTGTATAAGCGTATCAGTAATTTAATTTTTATTGAAAAATTGTCACAACCATGAATGTTATTTATGTTTTGTGGAGACAAAAAAAATTTTCGATTCTGTTTGAATTGATATGGATACAGTATACATATATATATACACACACACCACAGTTAATACATTATATATATACACCAATTAACACATTGGATAAGACAAAATGAATATGATGTGTATATATATACACCGTATTGACAAATACAGTATATATGTGTACCGCATTTATTGATACAGTATATATATGTACATCATATTTACTACTACAGTGTGTGTGTATATATATATATATATATATATATATAACATATTTACTTGATTTGATCAAGTGTGTTAATTGACGTATATATATTTATTCTGTATTTAATTAATTTTACAATATTTATTAATATAATATATATCATATTTACTATCATTATTGTCGTCCTTGTCGATTATCATACTCGTTGTTGAATCGCATAAGTTGTATAAGGTGCTATTCTGGATTTCGTGTTTCTTCATTTTTTTCTTTTTTTCAGCGTGTTCTTTTCTTTGACCAAATATGTTAGTTTCTCAATTTTAACTATTTTATGGCGGTTATTAAAAATTGAAACTTTAAATATGATATTTACCCAATGACCTTTTTTTATGGTTTAATTAAGACACTCAAAAGTCCATTTTATTTTTTATTTTTTCTTTTACTACGTCAAAATTCTTCTTACAGTCTCAATGTTAGTAAAACTGTCTCCAAAATTGTGGGATTGAGATAACATTTAGGTATGCTCTTCCTTGACGTTCATGGCTTTGTCTTCTATAAAATCATAATGCAGGATCTACTGGTTGTCAAATTTTTAGGTCCTTGAAATTCTTACGACAAAAAAGCATGAATAAGACTTTTTACACCAAATATATGAGCCAACCGTAAACTCAGTTTGCCCATAAAAAGTTTTTTAAAATTTTATTATTATTTTATCATTTTTATTAGTGAATATCAGAAAATACACTCGTTTAAACTAAAAAGCATGTTTTGATTGATTTATATATGAATGACCACATGTATAGTGAGTCAGCAAGTCTTTCCCAGAAAGCATATATAGCTAACAGTAGTTGATATCCACTATTTAGTAGTTTGGTCAAATATGACCAAATGTAATCAACTGTCGCACATAATTAATTATAGGACAATGAACTAAATATATATTTGATTACCCGGTTTTTATTCTCTTCTCATGTCACTTCAGGACTTGTATTTGCAACGTTTCTATGAAGCTACTTCTTTTTTTTTTCAAATGATAATAAATTTGGAAGAAGAGGTTGTAAAATTTCTCACCTTATCTTTTACTCTCTGCATCCCACAACTAATCTTATCAGTAGTCACTTCCTGATGGAGATTGCTCGAGCCAGACTTTTCAAGTCCTCTGTTCTGTCTTTATAAATTTGGTCTAAACGAAAAGACAAGTGGAGAGTCATTTACACGCCAAACATTTACACACCAATGCTTCATTTCGGAAACCTTTCTTAGCTGGTGTGAATGCACTAGGAAAAGGGTAAAGTTCAATGTTAGCATGCTTACCAAACAAAGCCTTACACATAGGAAGAATCAGAAACAACGTACAAAATCGTACTCCAACACATACGCATTCGCTTAGACCAGTAAGAGTCATGCACGATTCTTAGATGGGATAAAAACCGGATTCCTTCATTGACTTCCAAGTCTGCAAAATATTAGCCTCGTTTTGTTCTACATAACAAAGTTCAAAAGCTAAAAGATTGGACGAAAATAGTGATCATAAGCAGAAACTTCCATGCTTTTTCCATCTTGTTTCAGTCTCTCAAAGGATATTTACCTTTGTCTTTTCCCATAAAACCGCAACATATTAGATAGGGTGAAATTTACGGAACTTAAATTGCAAGATCTTGAAGTACTGACAATGCTTCATAGTACAAGATATGAATTACAGCAACCATAATTAACCATCTCACATGGTCTGGCTTGTTAACTCAAACTTTGTCTTTTAAAGCAACACCCAAAAGGTACATAATTTTCTCCTTTTTTCTTTCTCTTCTTTGTGGGAAGGGAGGGTAAACCTGTGGATGATTTTAACGAGCTGAATTAATGGCTTATCACAGAAGTTCGAAACAACTTTCTAACCACATCCCTTGCTGCAAACTAATTATTAGTGTCCACCATCCAAAACCCGCTATTTTGTCCAGGAAGAGTAAAAACACAAACAGAAATTCATTGTTTGCTGCAATTATGTCTCTTGGGTTCTTGTTCTTTAACTATTGCATAACCCCATTCTCTGCCGATGAGCTATCTTATTATGTGCCTTCGGATAACTTTGCAATGGATTGTTCCCCATTAGATCCATTATCAAATTTCGGATCAATCGCTGCCAATCAACTAAATCTTAATTTTTCAACTGTGTCCAGGGTATATGCCTTAAATCCTTCCAGCCATGAGAAACCAAAAATTTCTGCTTGCATCTTTACAAAACAGTTCACTTACCCATTTTATGTTTCTACTGGCATCAAGTTTATTCGCCTTTACTTCAAACCAATCACATATACAGGTTTAAACATATCAAATGCATTGTTTTCTGTCAACATTGGCCGATATACACTTCTAAGCACTTCTGAATCCTCATATTCCAAACTCAACTCAGGTGCTGATTATATTGTAAGAGAATTTTGTATCAACATAGATGGCCCAATACTAAATGTGACTTTCAACCCATCCTAAAAGATTTCAAGTTCTTATGCTTTCATAAACAAGATTGAAATTGTCTCCATGCCTTCAAAGCTTTATGTTCAAGATGATGTTCCACTTCCCCTGCTAGGACAACCTTCTCATTTTTCTCTAGAGAACTATACAGCCCTTGAGACAATGTACAGGCTAAACATAGGAGGGGATTTGATCCCTCCACCAGAAGATAGTGGCATGTTTCGTCTCTGGACTGAGGACACTGATTATGTGATATGTGGACAAGGTGAGATGAGTAGAATTGAATCAAACGTTGAAATTGAGGCAAGCTCATTGGCACCGGCATATGCAGCTCCACTCCAAGTTTACACCTCTGCTAGGTCAATTTTAGATACTTCTACAAGTAACTGTAGTGCAAGATGGTCGTTTCCTGTTGATTCTGGCTTCCATTACCTTGTTAGACTCCATTTCTGTGAGATTTCAAGTGTAATTCAGCAAAGAAGTCAAAGAGTTTTCAATATTTATATCAATAATCAAACTGCTGAAGATCATGCTGATATTTTCAAATGGAGCCGTGGAGCAAGAATTCCCATTTACAAAGACTATATTATTGATTTTTCTAAACATGGTGAAGGCATAAAGTATATGTCAATTTCAATGAGACCTAACAATGGCTCATCGGCAGGTCCAATTTTAAACGGGTTGGAAATTTTCAAGTTGTCTGACCTTTCAAATAATCTTGCAGGACCCCATCCATTTGGATTTGGGGTTGGAACTCCACCAAAGCTTTCAAGTGATATTGAAGATCATCGTTTAAAGATACTTTCAGGATTTGCTCATGTTCTAATGGGAGTTATCCTAGTAACAACTTTTCTTGGCTACTTTTTTCTAACAATTTCAACCTGTTCTAGTCAACGTTCAAAAACTTCTAAGCAAGGGCAACCACCTGACCATTGTCGTGTCTTCTCGATTGGTGATATAAAGTTGGCAACAAAAAATTTTTCAGATAATCTAATCATTGGCACTGGTGGATTTGGAAGAGTTTACAAGGGGTCAATTGACGATGGCAAAATTATTGTCGCTATAAAGCGTGCCAATCCAAGTTCGCAGCAAGGTTTAAAAGAGTTCCAAACTGAAATTTCTATGCTTTCAAAACTCAGACACTGCCACTTGGTATCTTTGATTGGATATTCCATAGAGAAAAATGAAATGATACTTGTTTATGATTATATGGCTCAAGGTACACTGCGTGATCACCTCTACAAGACCCAGAAACCTCCACTCCCATGGAAGCAGAGGCTTAAGATTTGTATTGGAGCAGCACGAGGACTGCACTACCTGCACACAGGCGGAAACAACAAAATCATCCACCGCGATATAAAGTGTACGAACATATTGTTAGATGACAAATGGGTAGCAAAGGTTTCAGATTTTGGGTTAGCAAAAGTAGGTCCAAGTACAATGGTGCTGTCTCAGGCACACATTTCAACCATAGTAAAGGGCACCTTTGGTTACTTAGATCCTGAATATTATCGACGCCAAAAACTGACGGAAAAGTCTGATGTTTACTCATTTGGAGTGGTACTTTTTGAGACTTTATGTGCTAGGCCTGCTGTGATGCCAATGAGAGAAATTGAAGAGGAAGAATGTGAGAAAGTAAATTTGGCAGAATGGGCATCAAATTGCCACCAAATGGGGACTTTTGATCAAATAATTGATCCATATTTGAAGGGAAAGATTGCCCCAGAATGCTTCAAGACTTTTACCAGTATAGCTAGGAAGTGTGTAGCAGATAGAGGGAGTGAAAGACCATCCATGGGAAATGTGCTTTACAATTTGGAGCTTGCAATGCATCAGCAGGATGCTGCTGATTTACAAGAGGACATGGCTCAAAAGGTGGCCAATGGGAGGATGAATGGTGACGTTACAGTAAGTATTAATAACGAACAATACATTCACTTTTATAATTCTGATAAAACTCCAGGGGTGGAGTTTTCTGAGATCATGGTTCCTATGGGACGTTGAGGAGAGACTCATTGTCAACTGAGATTCCTAGTCCATTGAGCTAAACATCACTTATGCATGATACAGATATTAAGTAAATAGTCTACCTATGAATGTATCTTCCTTTTCAATTCCTCATTCTGTATCAGCTTGCTAAATAAAAATTCCAACCATATATGCATGATGAGAAATTCTTATTCCAGTGAATACAAGAATTTCACACATATAAAATACCTTATTTTATGTTTGGGCAAATGGGTAATTTGCAATGACTAAAAATTCCAAATTTTTGGCCTATCAACTACCGTATATTTTTCCTTCTTGAATCAATATTGACTCCTACTTTAAGCACTCTGAATTATGGTCAGGTCAGGCCATAAGATATGTTCCAAAACCCCCTGAAATGCTTATCAAGTAAAAAGATAGAGCAATACAACAACAGAAAAAAAAATTGTTTCTTTTTTAAACAAAAATTTGTTAGAAACACTCGTGGCATTTTAATAAATTTAACAATTATCAAACATTATAATAATACATCAATAAGTGTATATATAAATAATAATAATAATAATCCGAAGTTCCAAACCAAGACAACCAACTAATGTGTCCATACTACTCAAAATATATAATGCAGAAAAAAAAAAATCCAATTATCAGATTTACCAAACATAAACAAGTAATTTCCCGGTAGGGTGCATTATACTATTTTCACAGTAAAAAAAACAAATACCAGGAAAAAGAAAAAAGAAAAACTCTACCAAATGGAACATAATTAACTCAAGAAGAGAAGATGTCTTGTTGGAACCTGAGGAGTTCAACGGAAGAGTGGAAAATGGAAGCAAATGAATCAAAGAAAGCTCCAGAAATCGAAGAATAGCTTTTCTCTACAGTGTAAAACTTTGCTTCAAGACAAGCAACAGCTAACCGTAATTTGAGCGATAAATCCATCGAAGAAATCCCAAAGCAAAATCATATTTTGATTATGGGAGATTGGAATTGGAGTGGGTTTGTAAGTGAGACTAGCCTATGATGTACCTTCCATTTCGTACAAATAAATCTCATTAATTCTTATAAAATTGAATTAAATCCCCAATTTCAATATTTAGTGTGTTAAAAAACGTTTCTTTAAATTTCAAAGTTTAACTTTACGGATTTAAATATATCTATTAATTTCCATGAAAATAGATGAAATTTTAAAAAATTTCACAAATTTTGTTCAATTCTCAAAAAGAAAAAAAAATTGATTTACATTTTTATAAGACAACTAGCCATGTTGCAACCCAACTTGTACACAGTAAAAGTGGAGTATTTGTGGTTGATATCGGTCGGTGTCCGCGCAAAATGGAAAGAACCTTACCTGACCTCGTTCCGCGTCCCCATTGGCAGCCAACCTGTTTCCTTTCAGCCGCACATTTGACACTGTACTAACCCGAGAGTATTTTTCTTTTAAGAAGACAGATGTCATGTTATTTGTAAAGTTCATTGTATATGGCAAGGCCCAATATACATCATGTGTTTATTTTTAAGTTTCACTTTCATGCGGTCAAAAGTTTTCGTGAATTTCTGCACCCGTTCCTCGACTTTCACTACGTGTACCTTGCTATAAATATGCAGTTACTATTTTGTCCTCATATTTTCAATAGAAAATTTTTATCCATAATATGCATTCCATCTATTTTTTTGTACTTTCAGTTAAACAATTTAGGTATAATTATTATTTTATTGAAATTAACTATATTGTCAGTTTTATTTTTAGGGGCAATGTATGCTATTTTTAAAATGAAAATGATAAAATTGTTAATATCAATAAAATATAAAGATAAAATAGTAATTATTTTTAATGAAAAAGTATAAAAATAAATGAAATAATAAAAATAATTGGAAAGAATTAAACAGTAGAATTATAATAATCTTAAAAAAGGATAAAATAGTCAATTCTAACAAAATATAAAAATAAAATGATAATTATCCTATTCTTTTAATACAAATTTTGATTTAATTGATGTTGCCATGTCATTTAAAATAAAAAATTACTGAATATTTTAATTTTAATATTGGATGATATAATTAGAACTACTTTAATTACTTGTGACTTTGTATTAAAATAATTGCAAGTTATATGAAAAATATGCAAGCAATGACTAATAACTACTAATGATCAATTTCTCTCCACCAAACACTGCCTTGGTAATTTTGAAATTTAACTATTAATTTCTCATGCAATATTAAACATTTTTATGTAACCATATGCTAAATTAAATTCGTATTTGTTTATAATTAATTATTTACATAATTTTTAAAGAGAAAATGTGCTTAAAGAGTTATAAATCGCAAAATATCATTTTCAATTCATACAATTGCATAAATAATTAACAAATTAAGTCAAGTGAAATAAGGACATTACATATCTATTATAAAAAAAATATAACAATTTAATAATTTCATTATCATATAAAAGGTTATTACTTTGTCAATATTAAGAATATAATCAAATGATAATGTAGTAAAAAAACATCATGTTAACATTCAGAAAAAGAAAATTATGGGAATAACTTGCTTAGATTTTCTAGAATTTCTGATGTTTGGATGCCTATAAAAATTAGAAGTTAATTTTTTTTTAGTTAAAGGGAAAACTAACGAACTATTTTGAAAGAAAAATGATTTTTTCTTTTTAAAATAGAAAAATATTTTATAGACATTGATAAATTTATTATAATATTAAAAATATATATTCACAGTAATTTATTGATCATTAGTAGTTATTAGTCACTGTTATGGATCACCATCAATCACCACTAACTATTATTATTGACTATTTATTGGCGACTAATACAATTTATTATTTTATAAATTTTTCATATTTGAAAATAAATTTGAAAATATGAAATTTCTATTTTTTTTTAAATTAAAAATTTTGATATTTTTAGCTAAATTCCAATCTTTGCAATCAAAATAATAAAAAATAATTTATTTGAAAAATATTTTCTAACATCTTGGAAATTTATAAGTTACATTTTCTAAAGCTAAGTTATTGTGTAGATACGGAGCCTAAAGAATAAGAATAATTATTATTATTTTTTTTTAACTTGATCCGATATTGAACTCCACTCTAATATGCACCATATGATTCTGTTGACTTGGATTATTGTAACTTGATCCGTTGTTGGACGCCTGTGAAGCTGCACTAAGAACTCCAAAGTCCACCCGCACTGAATCCCAATCTTTCCCTATTTAAACGTCGACAGACGTTATAGTTGCTTGAGATATTTTCTTCTCTCTCTACAACGCACGACCATCATTTTTATAAGGCAACAAGGTGTTCTTTCATTCTTTTGCACTTCCTCTCCTTTCCTCTTGTTAGTTCTTTGGAGAATCAGATCTCTCTCTCCATTGATCACCCTCTTCTCCTCCTCTTTTTCACCTTCTTACTCGATTCATTGTAAGTTCTGTTGCTTCTTTTTACTTTTTTATTTAAACTTCGATGGCCATAGCTGTTGATGTATATACATATATCTTTTTGTACTGTACTTGCGTCTTATTCATTTCGGCTCTCTTTCTTTAATGCATTTGCAGTTTTGTTTGGTTGATGTCAAGAAGAATTAATAAGCAACGAAGTTATGTTTGCACCTTCAGGTAAAGGTAACTGAAAAGAAATATATATGTTTTCATATCCTCGTTATTCTGGATTGTCAGGATTTTGATTTTGATGATTGTATGTTGCTTTTTCGAATTTATATTTTGGATGTCTTGTTTTGGGAGGGTACTCGATTTCTACATATACCTGCAGTTGTAACTGAACCGTGGAGCAAATGAAATTAGGTGTTCCTGTAAAAATTGTTTAAGTTTGTACTACTGGGCTTACAAAAATTAAGCGAATTGGCGAATAAGCCTCTAGTTTGATCTACTTTCTAGCTAATTCTCTGTAATTGAAAAAAAAAAAAGGACTAGTTCTCATCCTTCTTTGGTTGGTCCATATCATATTTGTGGATCACAATACACTATGAAGTACAAGATATTTTTGGATATTTCTTTATGGTTAGGTTGTAGGTGTGGTACGAGTTTCACAAGTCCTTTCCCATAAAAGAAAGGGTTACTGTTTTAGTGGGGTAAAAGAATGAGGTTGGGTGTGGGAAGGAGAGAAAAAACCATGTAACACTGATTATGTAAATGCTGTAAGTCATTCATCCCCATTAATGTTTTCATACTTCGTGTGCTTTCTCTCTTTACAGGCAACACCTTTTTTTGTAATTTCCTGAGTATTTTTGAATTTCAAAGGTACAAATTGGTTGTGCTCTATAAATAATAGCTCACAATACTACATTCAAGATTTTTTTTTTCGGCAAGCTGTGAGATAGAATTCAAAAATTGCTGATTAGTTTTCTCATTTCATAAGTATTATGATGAAAATTTGTTTTAGAATCATCACAGTTCTTTACCAAACTGTGCATGGATGAAGTATCAATACAAATGTGATGTACAAGTAATGGGGTTGGGAGGAAGAAAGTTTTTGGTAGCAAGTCCATAGATGTTAAAGAATGATGGTGGTGGAAAATTTTGATTGCCATTTGATTTTTGTGAGATTTGATGCTTTTCTCGTTAGGTTATATTTTTTTTTTCCTTGTTATGCTTCAATGGTGCTAAAAATTCACATCATTGATAGGAACAATAAATGTGATTAGTAATATTATTATGCACATGATGGTGTTTTTCTTTTTTTTTTTTTTTGTGGTTGGGCAATCTTAAAGAGGTACAAATTCTAGGAGTATTCAGATTTGGAAACATCTAGTTGATTGGTTTAGAATCAGAACTTATGCAATCTGGTTTAGTTGTTTGAATAAATGGTTTGATTATCATTTTTGAATTTTCTGTTTATACCCATCTACATCTAGGTCCTTCATATACAAGTCATAATTCCTTGTATAATACCGTAATAAATAGGTAATAGACACCTCATCATGTGTCCTAGTCAGTGGTGACCTATCCTTTGAAAGTAACAGCAACATGATTTATAAACTTGGAGATTTTCAAATTGTATGAGTGCATGCCTTTTTCTTTTCTTTTTTTTAATTTTTTTATGAAGCTTTATTAATATAGAGTAATTTAACAGTAGAAGTCGTGTCAAGCATGCATGCCTTTTTATAAATCTCTATTCCTTCAAAAGCAACAACTAAGCCTTAATCCAAAATAATTGAGATCCGTTATATGAATCCTTATCCGCTCGAGTCCATAATACCAACAATAAGGCATTATAGGTACACACACACACAATTGAAAATAAATAATAAGCATTGGTAGACGGTAGCAAAAGAGCCTTATTCCTAGATTAATTGTGATTTACTGTGTGGATCTTTTGTCTCTAGTTTGTTCTGTTCATAGCTAGGTATTCGTTAGTCCTAGGGCACCGTATCTCTTTCACTATCAATGCGCTCCATGTGGGGCTGTAAATGAGACAAGTTGCTTGTGCGCGATTTGAGGCTCGACTTTGTAAATACCCGCTTGAGCTGAGCTATTGAGCTAGTTTAATAAACGAGCCAAGCTTAATAGCTTTGAGCCAACTTTATTGAGCCAAGATCCCAAGATAGCTATTGTGCTGGCTTTATCGAGCTGAGTTGAGCTCACAAGCTTGTTCAATAAGCCAAAATCATCTAAACCTACATTAAAACAACATCGTTTTGATTTGATAGCTTTCAAGCTTGACTTCGAGCTTAGCTTGTTTATGGTTATTGAGCATAGCCTGAGACGGGCTTGAGCTTAACATCCGCATCTTTGCTTATGGACATTTTGCGCACTTGGTGCCCAACATTCACTCCTACATAATAGTGTAGGCCTAACTGTTGTCCTTTAGAAATTAACTTTCAATGTTTTTTGTATCTTCCTATCACATGGAAAGTACATGATACCCCTCTATTTTATCCGTCTTGCTTGATTTTTATGGGTTAAATCATCAATCAAACCCTCTTTTTGGAGAACGGAGTCTAGATACTTGAATTGACTGCACTTGGATACTACTTTATCATTCAATGAAATCTCTTGCCTTTTTTATTTTGGGGAAGGAGGGTTGATAAACCAACAAACACACATTTAAGCTCTTGAGTTTAATTTTCCTCCATGCTTGTGATGGACAAAACATGCACAACCATGTTCACAAAATATTTTGCAGAAGGAGGGGTGATAACACTTTGCAAAATAACCAACAAACACACATTTAAGTTCTCGAGTTTAATTTTCCTCCATGCTTGTGATGGACAAAACATGCTCAACCAAATATTTTTAGAGAAATAGTATATGAATTTTTACCATGTAACACTTCTAAAGGACTTCTAAAATTAAGAGTCCTAAAGAGCATTCTATTAATGAGATATGCTACAAAAAGCAATGTATCTCCCCAATAAGTCTTGGCGATGTTCATGGTAAACAAAAGAGATCTAGCAACCTCTAGTAAATATCTTTTTTTTTTCTTTCTTTTTTTAGATTTCACGTTTTGAGAACTAGTATTAACACAATTAGTTTGATATATTATTCCATTTGAATCTAAATATGATTTAAATGCTCTATCCATGTACTTTGTTCCATTACTAGTTTGCAAGGTCGTAACTTTAGCATCAAATTTTATAACTCATTATTTTTAGAAGTATAATACTATTTGGTATGTTTGGCAAATTCGCAAGCATCACAAAATAAAGAATCTTAATTGCATTGTTCAAATAGACTAGGATATAATTTTCTAAAAACAAAAAAGGATGAATTTCCTAATCTCTTATGCCACTGAATTATTTCTTGGTGAACATGACTATATTCTCCTAATAGAGCTCGATTATAATAGGGGCTAGAGAACCTTCTTCAAGAAGATATAAGACATGGTGGAATCTACCAAAGGTATTCGATTTCTCTATTTTCAATTCCTTCAAAACGTACTGAGTAGGAAAAAACTTAATTTTATAATTAACGACTTTTTTAATAGTTCTAACAAATAAAAGGATTGACAAGAAAACAAGGAATATGAAGAACAAATGATGAACTAATAGTGGATATGCACTTAATAGAATCTATGTCGGAGATAGGAGCTAAAGAGCCATCGTTATATGGATTGTATCATTGCTAGAACATGGTAAATAAAGTTAAAAATTTATTTGGAAGAGCCCATCATATGTCCGTTTGCTCTTGAATTTATAGCCCATGAATTATTATGAGAAACAAAATTTGCAAGACAAGTCATACATGAGTGCACCAAATTAGAGGAAGCACCTATGGGGGATGGAGAATCAAGCTTTGATAGGAGACATCTAAGGTTTGTACTTCTTCACTAGACACACTCCTAGTAGTTGGTGCTTTAGGTATTATACTAATTCCACTTGATGTGCAAGAGGTCTCGCTGAATTCATCCTTTTGCCTCCATGACCTCTAGTTAATCGGTCTGCTATGCAATTTCCAATGTTGCTTTGATACCATGTTGTGAACAAAGATATAATTTTTTTCTATTTTCTTTCTTAATCCATAGAGTACGTCAAGTCTCAATTTATACACATATCTGTATCTATTTCTAACTAACCTAATTTAAATGCTTCAATACTCAAGAAGCATACAAGTCAATTATAACAACGCAAGTCAAATAGCACATAATCCAGCAATTATATAATGATTTTCCGTTAGGAAAATTGTCTTTTTTGTGTTCTGAGTTATTTTGCACTAATTTTTCACACCTACCATTACTAGCTTCCATTGTTTTCCAAAGGTATTTATTTTGGATTATACGTGGTGGTTGAAATATTGGCTATAGCAAATTGGAAAATGAATGCACTAATAATAATGAAATTTATAGTTTGACTAATTGATAATATGACAAATAATTTTGTATTTAATATTTGGATCATGAGTTTCATAGGTGATGTCAATTTTGGTTGCAAGTGACGATTTGACATGGTTTATTTGTTTATGATAACAAAGTATACTTTTACGTTAATCTCTTTGACTAACCTGATTCCGAAAGAGTCTTTTTGGTTGGTGTTATAGAAGTTGCCTAAGGTGGTCTGGTGATAAAATTCGTGAAATTTTGCATGCATTTTTTTCTCTTTTAATCTAGATAATATTTTCAATTATTTTATTATTTATAATTATTTTATTTATTTTCACTTAAATTGGCAAAAAATATTTTTTAATTATCCTGTAAAAAAAAATATTATTTTGTAATGGCTTTTACTTTTTCTAAAGTCAGAATCATATGGTTTACCATCACAGCTAAGTACTGTTGGAACTCCAAATTGTTTAAAGCAACTGTCTCCTTTTTGTTGAACTTAATATTTGGTATTTTAGTTAAAGTGAATCAGATTTCATGTTTGTTGCATTTTAATAGGTTCAAAGGGTAGTTTGATTTATCTTTGATCTTGAATCTGAATGACACTAAATTGTTTTGCAATTATTTCTAATTTTTCTTGCTGCCTTGGAAACAGTATTGATTTGCCCATTTCTCACTTTGTTAGTTGTGGTAATATGTGCAATAATTTGTAATTTCAATTGCAATCTGGAGAATATGTTATTGGTTGAATATAACTATATCGACAAACATTTGCAGAAGTAGGTTAAAAGCATTGGTTGAGACTTGGATGGCTATCTTCTTTTGGGCATGACTTCCTAATTTGCTCTGCCTTCAAATGATCAAGGATACTATTATAAGCTGATGAATACACGAAAGTTATTTGTTTGTTTCCTGTCTCAGAATCATATTATAGGGTAAATTAAGTTTAACTGATGGTTCTTGTGGCGCAATAGCTAAACATTCAACGATGCCCAGGTTTGATATGTTGTCTATTGCTTGCTGTTCATATGGACTTACCTAACATGCACTATCTGAATGCTTTGGAGGGTGCCAAAGCTTCATCAACACTGCACCACACTTCTGATTCATGTCTGCATAAAATACACAAGTTGCATTCATCTCTAGACCTGGCTATAGAAAATTAGGCATGAGAGAGAGAGAAATATTCTACAATAAGTGGTTTATGACTGTCTTCTTTCACCTTAATGATTTTCTATTATTTAGTCACTCATTTTTACCATGCTGCAGCATTACTGCATTAGCTATGACAAATATTTGCTGTTTGCTCACTTTGCTTTCTGTTTTTTTGTGGTCGACTCCATGCCAAAAATGGATCATCCTTGTAATATGTAAACTGATCTGTTTATTTTGGTTTTGATGGAGTGCATAGACGATGAAACTCATAACTATATTGAATGCTTTTGTTTGTTTGTTTTGCAGAAAAGCCAGGAGATTCTATTATGTATGCTCTCTATTGCACTAGGTATTACTGTGGCCAGATGACAAATGTGCTAGGCTTTGATGTTTCTAATGTGTTGACAAATTATGTTTTATGTTTCCGGCATCATAATCAAGCATGCCTGCTTCAGTAGCTAGAACTTTCTACTGGCTGAATGGAATAAACAGGAAAAGCAGGTATTTATTTTGGTTCTGCAGTATTTTTATGCATTTATGTTGCTTATATATATTCTACATGTTTTTTCTCTTTATCCTTTTATGAACTTATCATTCGTTAAATGAAACTATGTATGCTACTAAAACAATACTGATAAATAAATTGAGCAGAAATTTAAAATGTTGATAAGTACGTTAGCAGTAGCACAATTCAAACAAGCAGTTACATTTCTTACTTCCATTGAACACAGCGAATTTTTACGTGATCTAGAGTAACACCTGCTCATACCAAGCTTTCCCATTATTGCATAATTTTGGTTCATAGGACTTCTAGCCAACAATTTCTAAAGTATACTTTACAGAATGTATTATGCTGAATTTTGTTATCCTGCTGCTGGAAGATACTTCTAATTGCTGATGTACGAGATCTCATAATGTAGAGAGGTGGTTTGTCAACAATCGAGTAATTCACTCAGATGATGATCAGTATCTGTTCATTTGTCAACTGCTTTGCTATTGCAATTGTAATCTGTTGAAATTTTGGATGGAATTTACTCAGTTGCTGGAATACATAGTTTATCAACAGTATAAAGAGAACTTACCCAAGTTTCATTTGTTTTGGTGATGCCTCATTGGTTTGAGGCTGTGGCTGGCTCAGCTGGAGATGGATTGGGGCATGCAAGTCATATCCATTGCTTATAGTGTACGGTGAGTGGGAACTTTTGTTTGCTTCTCTTGCATCCCTTTCTGCATAAACCTGGAACTGAAAACTTCTGTTTCAGCTACTAGCAGACAGCAAGCATTCACTTTATCAAATATCAAATTAGATACAAATAGCTATGGGGTTTCAGTAGGCCTTAGGTTTAAGGCTGGGTGGTGAATTCACTAGGTCGGCGTTGTTTATAGATAGGTGTAACCAGGTTCTTAAATGTTCAAAACATTGAGTTCAGATTTGAACATTAGATGAATAAGATTTTTGTTAAAGCATTTGCTACCTATATAAGTACCTTTTTACATAGTTCTGCATTTTCTTGACAGATGAGGTCTAGTTTCTTATGCAGTTTCAGGTTTTCTTGATAAGTGAGATTTCCCTGTGATGAAGTTGGCCAAAGAATGTCAGAATTTTAAATTTGATGGCAAGAAACTTGATAAAAGTTGAAGTCATTATCTTAGAAAAACCTTTTGGTTCATTTCCTTGATTTCATCAGTTAAAATTTGGTCCTGCAGAAGGAAAAACAGCTTCATTAGCAAATATACATTTGATATACTTGCACATGAAGGAGAGATACCTTGAATGTAATAGGACAATTGGATAAGTATAAAAAGTATTTATCAGAATTCCATACCTTTTTCATGCGAATGCCTTTAAGACTCATCTCCAATTGGTTTTCTAAATTTTGTAGATCTTTAACATTTAGACCAGAAAGTTCTTGCCCCATCAAATGCCTGTTTATGTCATCAATGCATGAGTCATTTGTGCTACCACAATTTTTATTTCTGTAAATATTTTACATGGAAAAGGTCATATTTTCTGGTAAAGTTTATGCTATAAGTTTCATTATGACTAATCTTGTTTTGTTGAGGGTGTTCTGATATAATCTTGAATACTTGGCACAGGTATGTTTAGAATATGTCCCAGGTTATTGTTGATTATTTGCAAAATCCATTTAGAAAGCTAGTTTTAACTTTATTGAGCTTTTCGTTATCATTTTAAGTGCTTTACAAGGCTAGTTTCCTGGTAGTCTTATAGATATTAACTGCCAAGGCCTTGAAAGAAAAAATGGATTATGATTATTGAGATGTGTGATAATTATTTCAAGCTCATGTAAGCTATGTAAAGTATCCTATATGCCTTATAGTTTTGGGTAAGGTTTCTAAGTGATAGTGTAGTGTTCTAGGTACACATGGAGTGTTTTTATACCACATTATTTCCATTGGGAAACCTTTGAAGGCTGCATGATGTGACACATAAGCCATGAGTTGGCATAAAATTTGCTTTATTTTCATAATTTAGAAATTTAGGCGTGAAATGGATTGGTTTACACAAATTTATATGGTTCAAGTGAAAGTAGCTGTCGATAATTGTGAGTAAAGTAATGCTTGTTAAGTGATTACAAATATAATGTCAACATGGCCTCATTCCTCCAGCAACCATCTAGATTAGGAAACTTGAAAGGTTTCCTCAAATTGCAGTGAACAAATTGCAACTTGTTTTGGAGTGAGAAAAGATTAAATTCTCTTCAATACAACAATTAATTCACATTCAGACTTGTTAACTTTTAGTGTACCGGTACATATGGATACTTGGGAAACATGTAGCTGTGATGTTTATTGAAGTAATCTAGCATTCCAGGGTTAAGGAAATTTTAGTTTTTGTTGCAAGGCTTTTCATTTGCTACTTTAACAATGGACAAATTCAATAGTTTGGTGTTTCAAACTTTTAGCAGTTACTTGTAGAAAATATCAACTAAACATGCATATTCTATATACAATTTACTCTTAACTAGATACGTGTAATATAAGTTTCAATTTACTTTAGTTACAGTTTAAGTTTTATCAATGTTGCTGGTTGTACTTGAATGCCATTTTCTATTTCTTTTCCTTGGAACTTTGACTGTTTGTACGATACTAGTTGAGAAATGCACATGCAAGAAACCAACTAGTTATTGAATTGCATTGTACAATAATTGAATTTGCTCCTGATCTTTGTAATTCAGATCATTTTAATTTAGTTAACTTTAGCTTGTTAATTTAATTTAATCATATTAATGAATGACTTAAATGTATATTGATGAAAATATTATACCTAAAGGATTGAGTTTTTAGTCATTTGATGGTAATTTACGTATATTCTGTACTTAAATTCTCAGAAAATTATGAAATTTTTAGTGCAATAATAAAATGCCACTTTTGTAGAGTTACATGAAAAATGGTAAGAACTAAAAAGCTTAAGAAAATATATATTGTTATCAATATTCTTGAAGTCAAAGATAAAATATCATTATAAATGCCGGTAAAATTTTATGGAATATTTAAAAAAATTATTGAGAATAAAGATTTATTCCTTTTGGTATTATCACAATGTAATCTAGGTTAAACTATGCTGAATGGTCTTATTACTTTCTTTACTTTATGTAGCTTCTGGACAATTTATTATAATTTACTATTGATCCCCACATGCGTAAGAATAAAACTCAATTAACAAATTTGTTTCAGATCTTTCTCGAAAAAAAAAAAAGATAAAAATTTGTTCAGGTCATGTTCTAACATCCAACTTAAGGGCATGTTTTTTTTCACAAAAGTTAAAGTATGAATAACAACAGTTAAGCTCTTATGTAAATGTATGTTTAGGCCTCAATTGATCAAATAATTTGTTTATTTAGAAGTAACTATCTAAAAGTCGTTCCTGTTGGAAAATTATTCATTTGCAAGTTGCATTTTTAGTATACGGATTGCATAATCCAAGCACATCAATTCCTTAATTGGTCATGTTTGTTCACCAACTTGCACTAGCTGAAGGAAGTCTATTGTATTATCTCTTTCAACAGGTTCTACTTGACTATTATTAGGTTAACTAGTTACGGAGAATCATAACTCTCCTTTAAAATTTTTATAGTTGTAAAAACGAACAAATGCATTGGACTTGCTTTCTACAATGTCTAACCTTTTAATATTGGTTAGTTTGGATTTGAAACCATCTTGTTATGTGTTGATTGACTAGTAGTCAATCTTGAGTACGGTAAAGGATGTGTACTCTCATAAGGGAATTTTCTATAAAAACACTATTTTGATGTTGTTGAAAAGAGCAATTTAGGGGTGTCGTTTATCTATTTCCAAGCTTCAATGACAGAACATGTGGAATTCTCCTTGAAAACATACTTAATGACATCTAATAAACATTTTCAACATTATATTTGTTCAACTACAATAATACTAATAGGCACTTTCAATTAATCATATAGATAAGGGAATTTTGAATTTTTTTTATATATGATGATAAGATTTAATTTAAGAATATATTCTTGGTGAGGAAAAGCAGATAGGGGGATTCTTGGATTTTTCATGTTTAGGATAAAACTTTGTAGGGTTGGTTGAAGTACAAATCTTAATGATCTTAATTGACATGCTAAATCCCCTAAGTAGTGGACATGATAATGATTAGCTTTTAATTTATGAAGTCTTACACCATCATTTTTATTGAGGAATGAAGTGTAAGAATCCAATAGACTACATATAGGATTTATAATTGAGTGATTGACTCTACCTATGAGATTCTTGTAAATATTGCAATTCCTTCCTCAAGCTTGCAGCCTCCCTTTGCCAAAACTAGTAAGAACAAAGTGGAAGATATTACATAAAAATAACAATTATATCTTTAAAGTTGATTAAAGAAATCGAAAACAAGAAACGATTGCCACAAAATTTGGGCATTGATGCAGAAACAAGTCAATCCTTGTATAATGATTGTAAGATAAGTTTGTGTTTGACTTGATTTTTGTATATATTTCTACCCTCATCATTGGATGAATACGTCAAGGGTTTAAAATATTAAGTGTTAAGTATGTGTTCCATTGATTGAATTGAATTTCCCAATGAAATAGCATAGCATTGTGTTTAAATATTTGTGGCTAACATTGACTTTGTGACTTATATTATATAACAATTTAATGTTTGGATAAAAGCAAGCAAGATTGAAGGATAAAAAAGATGAGATGCTTATGCTTCATAATTTTTTGTTTTCCTCATATAAGTTTGGAGGTGCCTTATCCTAATACTCTTTTCTTCTCCTTATAAAATAGACTTAAAGTCACGTTTGTTTGGGGGTAAGTAAAGTAGGGAACTAGAAGTTCCTAGAAATACGAATTCACAGCTTGTTTGGTTCTTAAAAGAAGAGAAATCTCAGGAAATTTGAAAAACTAACTTCCTTGACCATATAGGAAGTTAATTCCTCCCCTCACCTCAATTAAGTACACTTCTTGAGCTCAACAAGTTTGTCACTCTCTATTTTGCCCATGCTCTTTTGTGCTACCAATACCTGATCTGTTTGCTCCTCTCCAAAGCCTTTTAAAAAGTAAATTATAGGAATTTCAACAATTTATTTCCCTAGAAAACTTTGAGTGAGCTTCTCTCTCATTCATGATTGCTTCAATTTCTTTATTGATCATTGATTCTTGATTTTATACCTTCTTCGTGCCAATAAATTACAAAATCCATGGGTTATAAGATGAAATAGGTCATTTGATGCTTGATGAAATTTTGATTCAAGAATTGGGTACAAACAGACTTAGTTTTGATATGATTGGTTCAAGGTCACGTGGCTTAATTCTTTCTAATTTATTGTTCTTTTTTTTTTGTTTGGTTATCCAAGAACAAAACTTTCTTATTATTTGATTTGATTTGATTGTTTTCAATTCTAGATGAGATAGGCTACATGAATGTGCTTTTCACCATTTTTTTTTCCTGCTAGGACCTTAACTAGGTGTGTTCCTAGTGTTGGCAAACTGAATGGAAAGAAGATGGTAATGGAACATGGTTGTAGCTTTATAATATAGATTTTCTCATATTCTTCTAAAACAATGACCTAATGGATTTCAATTGTATAACTTGCATTTGCATTTGGGTTGCTTTCATATAATTGACCTGCAATCTTAAAGATATTGATGGCATTCTCATCTTATCCTAACTTGTGAAAGCAAACTTGAATTTGCATAAGCATTTGCATTCATTGGCTTTTGTTGTGTGGCTCAATAAAAAGCATTTGTCATTCTATTGTCTTACCTAAAAAATGAGCATTTTCTATGGCTATTTGTACATAGTGCCACATTTTGTTTTGGAAATCCTCATTTAAGATACATACTAATCTCACTATAGATAATGCTAATTGGCCTTTTAGTGGTATTCTCAAATTTATCTTTGTCCTAAATTAGTTACCTAACACTTATTTTCATTGGCTTCATATGCATATGACCTAAAATTATGATGATATATTGTTGATTATTATGTGAGTTTAGCTTTGTGTATTGTGTAAAATGTGCTTCATTGAATTGATCACAAACTATTAGACTTTTATCTGTGAAATGTTCCAATTATTATACTCATGTACATAGTAGTGGTATTTATGTCATTTCTAATGTCACTTTTTATTCACAATTTTACTTCCCAAGAATTCAACATATCAACCAAATGAAATCAAATTATACTTTGTAGGAAGTAACTTCCTTAGTATTGTACTTCCTAGGAGGTTCTACTAAGAAATTGGTTAACCAAATGAGGCATCAGAAGGGTGCTCTACATTGGTCCACTTGCTAGTTCCATGGATTAATTTGTTAGGTAAATTGCACAAATGGAAATCGAATTATGCGCTTTATTCTATTCTAATAACAATGATTAAATTTTCATAATTATTTAATGTAAATTTTGTTCTAATCAGATCTAATGACACTAATTCTACCAATTAATGTATCTGAATGTAGATATAAGAATTCGAGATCATTTTTTCTGATTGGACTTAGAAAACTATTTCATGCTTTTCTCCATCCTTAAACAAAAAATATTTACGGTAGTGGGTGGGAGGTAGATTAGGTTTGTACATATTTCTTTGTGCTTTTTGTTTTATATATTGTGCTTAAAGCTAATTTGCAGGGTTCTTGTTATTTCGTTGTATTTATATAATTTGTTTTAATCCTTGCTAACTATCTAGCCTCATTGTCTCTTTTTGCCTTAGGTAGCTTTATTAATATTTGTATTTTTATCTATGTTGAACTAGAAGTCTAAGTTGGAATTTTAGACATTGTTGGAGGTTTATTTGACTTTTTAGCAATTTTATTTAGATTTCATTATATGGTAAGGAAGAGTAATAACATACTATTGCGACAAGGTTTTTAAGTTGTTGAAGATGAGCTAAGTTGTTGGATTGTAAGTAAGAAGGAGCTTGAATTAAGGTAGGTGTACGATTTTGACTATTGTTGATTCATCATCAACGTAAATGAGATTTTAACACTAACGTTTGTGGAGCTTTTGGGGAAAAAAAAAGTTCCATATGGTAATGCAAGTGAAGTTGAATGAATCCAAGCTACATCTAAAGTAGTAATTAGATTTGTTTGAAGTTGGAAGTTGCTAATTTCATTGTATACAAATATGCTACATGATGAGCAAAGTTCTACATCCATTGTTTAAGTTAATATTAACACTAAAGAAGAGGATAGGTTACTTTTACCTTTTGCTTTACTTTTTGATTCTTATGATATATATATATATATATATATATATATATATATATATATATATATATATATATATTTTTTTTTTTGCATGGTAAAGATAACATAAGTTTAGAACAAGTGGATGAGGTGATACTAGTGATGGTGGAATTGTGAAGGTAGTTTTAAAAGGCGATATTGGAATGTTAGGCTAGAATAAAGAGTCAGAAAATTCGATTTTCAATGATGTTAGTGTTAGCACCCGTGCGATGCGCATAGCAACATTAAAAATGAAATAACTTATAACATCATTCAAAAATAATAAAATTAGATAATAAAATGATTGTCAAATGCATTATAAATATCCGAATCCATTTAAATACTTGATTAAAAATTTAGGTAAATAAATCCGTATAAAACTTCACCTTTAATAACAAAACTCGTCCGGAATCCGATTATAATTACTTGTTCAAATACTCAAATCCGTTTACGTTAAAAGTCCATTGGCGATATTTGAATGTTAGGCTAGAATAAGGAGTTAGAAAATTCGATTTTCAATGATATTAGTGTAGATAATTTAGCTATATGGAAAAAGGCTTCTTGAGTTAACAAACAAGGATGGAAAAACGAAATGAGCTATAATAGGTAGAAGATGCCTCTGTGTAGGTATGGTGCTTCTCACATGTTATTTGCTGTTCTTAGGCAAGTCATTCAAGTCTTTAAGCTGGCATGTAAATGCCGCAAAGACAATAGAGTTTAGTGCTAAACTTAGGACCATTAAGAAGACCAATGTTGCGTTGCTTGGTTCACTTGTGCCTATTTAATCTTTGATATTATTTAAATTCTATTCTAGGCATGGGGTCATCTTTATCTTTAAGGTTGCACTTGATATATAATAAATCTGTTTTGATGGTTATCTCGATATTATTGTCGGGCCATTTTGTTAGCATGTGTGAAAATAGGTGGTAATTGATGATAATGTGATTATATGTATTGAATCAAAAACAATATTTCTAGCTAAGCAATTCCTTACAATGTTGTGATACTTGGAAATTAGTACAGTAAGGTCAAGTGAGATTGGCTTAAAGAGGCACATCTTTTCAAAATTGCATTTCGATGAAATTTTTTGCCTTCCTCCATAGTCTATTTACGTAACTTTTTACGAGCTCCCAAAAGGTTTGGAATGATTCCTAATTCTCGAGAATATCATTCCTGGCAAAAAGGTGCATCCAACTCATCTCAAGGAGAGTTTTAATATATGAACTCATTATGGAATATTTACCTCAAGCCAATGCATAAAGTTCAATAAGCACTTTGGAGGTGACATTGACATGTTTTTGTTGCTTGGGAGGCTTTCAGAAAAGCATTGTGATGAATGACAATTTTTAGGAGAGGGATGATTTTGCCAATAATTGCTGCTCGAGTGAATTACTAATCTTGGTTAATCTAGTTAGGGTAGGTTATATGGATTCTTTTCCTCCATTTTAATTTTTTTCAGGGTATCTTTTTAGGGTGGTTTAAGAGTTGCTAAATACTTTCTTAATTGCTTCACCTATTTAATCTGGAGGCCTTCTTGACTTGTAATAAGCTTAACTTTTTGAATTTGTGCCGATCAATATATCCAAACCATCTTGGTTGAATCTTATAACTTCTCTCTTCCGACAAGTACATTGATTTCATGTACAGTCTTTCTTTGCATTTTCATACCTCTATGTTCGCATCTTTATCTTTGTAACGTAATTTGTTGCACATTGACCTATTATATAACCAATCTAATTGCAAAATTAAGTTTGTCATTGGAAGGGAGTCTAAGAGTAGTGAAAATTAGGGTTACAAATGAGCCAAGCCGCTCTTGGGCTGCTTAAGACTTGGCTCGGCTAGGAAAAAGATTGTTCAAGCTTATTCAATAAGTTCAACGAATGAAACTCAAGCCTACTTATTGAACTTGTTTAATATATGAGCTTGAGCTTGAATTCGAGCCTGTAAAGGCAATTTTTTTCGATCTTGAGCTCGAGCTTATACCTTTGTTGAGCAAAGCTTGAGCTCAGTAGGCTTATTTATTGTCCTAAATTTAAAAGGGATTTTAATGAAGGTGAAGGAAATGAATGAAATGGAAAGAAAGGTTAATTATCCTTTGTTCTTTTGAAATATTAAAAAAGTATAATGTTAGCAGGTGTAAAAACTTAACATTCTTTCCCTCAATTGAAGGTTAGAAAAAATGGGTTGTAGAAGATTAATAGATGTGAGTATTAATCTTCCATTAACATTTCGTTGCACGCTAAAATAAACTAGCAAACTAGAATAGGAGATTAACCTCCATTTAATTTGCACCTTTTAACCCATGGTGTAATTTGCAATTGCTTGGACCTTTTTCAACATTTAAGTGTTAGTCAACCAAGTTCTCTATTAAAAGAGACGATATAATAAAGTGACCTTGAGTAATTTGCCAATATCAAGTTTAGTCCGACTCTCTCTTCTTTCCTTTCTACTTGGATGGACCCATTCACTTTTTTTTTAAGGCTTCTCCTCTCCTTCTCCTTTATCTTTCTCTTGCCCACTCTCTCTATCAGACGCTAGATATTGTGTAAATTAGGAGCACTAACTGCTATTAGCATTCTCAAAAAATAGCTAATAATTTATAAATAATGACATGGGTTTTACTTATTAGATTAACAAATATCTACATATAAAAAGCATATTTTTATTTTAAGGTACTTTAACTATAAATTAAAAGCAATTATGTTTTTGTTGAATAGAGACAATCAAAATTTATTGTTAGCACTTAATTCAAAATTCTTGCAAATATGTGGATTAGACACAGTTCTCTAGTGAACGTGAAAAAGAAATCCTATACACGTTCTATCATGCTACATAGTTTTTGATGGGCAGTTTTTTATGCTATTGTTACTTCAACAATGTTACGACCTGTGCTATTAAAGTAAGAATTCCCCATACTATTTGAATACTGGAATTTTGATGCTTGAATTGTGGAACAGGACGCTTTCAGTGCCTCAAGTATTCACATACTGACCTAATTGTATTGACTGGCAGATTTGGACGTGTAACATGATTGTTGAGTTAGATCCAAGAGCTGGTGTGCATTCTAGATGGTTGAAGGAAAACGGCACTGCAGGGTTGCTATGGGCTTGATGAAAGAGAACCTGCAGAGTGGTGTTAGAAATAATTGTAAGTGAACTTAGGCACTCTCGCGAGAATTTTTATGCATGAGTTAGCATGCTACAAATTCATGATGAATTTTGAGTATCTGTAATTGGTTTTTTCTTTGGCTTCTTTGGCTAAGGACATTATGATGACAGATGTGTGAATGTGAAACTTGGGATGTTTACGGATATCATGCACTCAATTTTGCCAGCGGCACTAGTTTTCAGGGAAGCTTAGGAAACTTCTACTTTTCAGTAACCATAAGAGCTGGATAGAGGTCTGTTTAGGCATACCTGAATAGGAAATGATGTTTAGCTTTACCATAAGGTACCAGTCTGCCTAACATCACTTGTTGTTTAAAATGGGTTTTGATAGTTCATGATTACATAAGGATGTCTTATTGATATATTGATCATCTTTTGATATCTTCTCCTGGGACATCAAAGATCGCAGAAAACCTATTGAGAAGGTTGTTTGTGTCATGGAAATCTGCATATGGAGAAACCTAATGGTTGTATGTCATTCATCTTTGAAAGATCTTCAATGGTTCTGCTATTCCAACTCCTACTACTACTCTGATGAACCTTTGCAAGACATAGTGAACACTTAAAACGGACATGGCTATAGGATTCTCCAAATATAGGAAAACCTTGTGAAGGAAAATTACATGTTCTGTGCTGGAGATGGATATCTATCCAGCACGTATGTTTATTGCAAAAGAAAATCAAGAGTTTGCACAGGTCATGGAATCCATGTACTTTGGGCCTTTCATGATATTAGTTTATTATACGCGATCTACTTTATTTTGCAAGAAAATTGTTAGAGGTTTTGCTTTTTTCTTTATTGCTGTGTTCTGATTGAAAAACATTCAGAAAAACATTGGGGCAGCTGCCACTCTCTTGTATCTTTTGTAATGTAGTCATTCATGATCTTTCCAACTGTGTCTCTTCTGCTTTGTTTGAAATGGCCACTAGTAAGCATATGAAATGCAAGAAATAGCATGGTATATCTCATTAGTGCAGCAAGGTGGCAAAGTAAAGGCTGAAACGTAAAACAATCTTCAAACCTAGTCTGCTCATTACCCACTTTTTCAAAAATATGTGAACCCATAATTCTGTATCGCTACCTAGGTTTGACGTCCAATATAAATTGCCCACTAAAATTAACAAAGAAGAGTCTTCTGCGACAGATATTGAACAGCCAGCAACCTATTCCTGTCAAATTTGCTCGGGTTTTTGTTCCTGTATTAATTTCGAGCTATTCCTTTAATTTTCAAGACGAATAGAGTTGAATGCCTTTTATTTATTTCTTTCTTCTTGTAATTGACTGTATATTTCTTTTCTCTTAATGCTCATCCCTTCTGTTTGACATTTGGCTGAGTAAGGGATAGATGCACCTGCTTACTTAAGATCTGCAGTGCTAGAATAAATGTGTGCTATGATTTGTTTGTACAGACCTTTACTTCCTTGGTGACTCCAAGTGTGACATCTTACTCAATCATCAAATGAATAAGACTTAATATAAATTCCTTGTTGCACTTCTCAAAGTTGCCCTTATCAAGAAGAGCACTTGATCCTTTGCATTCTTGACCTATGGTATTAGTGAGGATCTTACATAACATTGATTTATTGCAATTGAGCCATAACTCATGAGTGGACTGAATTTTGAATTATGATGTTAGCCTTTGGTGAAAGTCTGAAGTCCTCCTTTTTCCATACATATCCTTAGAAGCTAATCATAAGAATTTCTCGTAGAGAATGATAACGATCTAACGTTGGTATTCTGCTAGAGGAATCTGCCTTTTATGTGGTATGGGTTTAGTTTCCCTCCCTCAACCAAGCACATAAACTTTCCTTATTCCCTTTAACTTTATAATCCTATAATGACTTGTGGGATGCAATGCTTTTTATTATTAAACCTACTTTATCTTGCAGTTTGGAAAGGTAACTCATATGCAATGTGTGAGAGTTAACAGTATCATATTTTAATATTTAGGTCCTCAGTAGTTGTTGTAACGTGAGACTGGTTAAAAATGCAAAAACCAAGCCGGTCTTTCTAGTGCTTTCAAGATAAGCAAATAGAACACAAAGAAAAGCTTATCGAGGAAAAGAAACATCAGTCTGTTACTAGGTTTAGCTGTGAACCCAGCCACGCATTCACTTGTAACAACTGATAGAATGGAACTAGTTTTTTTGCCTTCAACTTTAGTTGAAATCATATTTGTCTCATTTTTCTCTCTCTTTCTTCTCTCTCCCCGCAAACCCTTCAGAAAAAATACTGAAAAAAAAAAATCTATCTTTAGTAGGTCAGAAATGAACTGTATGGATTTCTGTATTTCCCTAAAATGGTCATAGGTTCATGCATAGGGCAAGTACAACAGGATCGGGAAAGGAACCAAGTCCCATCAGAAAACTAACTTTTGTAAGTTTTCAATACAAATATGTCCCTAATATGAATTAGCATCATAAAAGCTCACAAAAATATTGGTTCTTAGACAAAATACAGGAAGAAAAAGATAAATTGAATCAACATTGACTAATTTGAGATTGAGGATTAGTTTAGGTTGAGCCAAGTTTTATAGTTAGCTCAAAATGATTTTCTGGATTAATTGGTGTGAAGTTTGTGTGCATTAAGAGATGGGGAGATTCAACTGATAGGGGACCATTTTAAGGGTGGGGCATTTTAAGCTACAGTTCTAGATATTAGCGAAAATGAACCTTTATGTTTATTAAGAATGGACTAAGTTTGCCATGTTATGATGAAGGATAAGTATTCTGATGGTTATACAAGGGACTTGCTTTAAGTAATGAAAATCATTTTAATGGTTATAATGTTGTAATCTGGTGGTCCAGAAGTGAGTGTTGTTTGTTTGGTTTTTAATTCACGTAAAATTTTTGAATTTTAGCTCTGACATTATGACGAAATTTAAAATTTGATTATAATATTATAATCTGGTCCAGAGGAGAGTTCTATCTGTTTGGCAAGTCGTGTAAGATTTTTGAATATTAGGTCTGAAATTATGATGAAATTTGGTAAGAATGAATTCCAATCGCAACGTAAACTTTGAATAGGAAAAAACGTTGTTGGTTAGGTGTTCAAGGCTTTGAGGACATGGGTACAACCCTAGAGTATCTTCCAGAATTCTACAGGTCCTGCATAAGGGCAAACATTCCAAAAGATATCTATCATTTCTCTGAGATATGGTTGGAGGAAATAGAAGACATCATTGAAGGTACCTCTGAGGTATCTCTGCTTCTCTGTGTCGTATTTCACATTGTATGTTCAGCCAAGGTCTTTCTGGGGTACTTGAACTTAGATTTTTTACCTTCACTTTTAGAGTATCAAAATGGCTTTCTTCCTTAACAATATAATGATATGTTGGTTTTATAGAGTTCTAAATGAAACATTGCAAAAAATAGGCCAGCAAGGACATTAATGGACCATTTAGTGTTTTATTTTATTATAATAATGTCTTAACTTGCATTCATACTTTCTGTGGATTATGAACCATATTCCTGTGCTTTGAACGTCTCCCTTACCATTGCTTTCTGTGCTGAACACTTGTATTTTTATCTTTTATGAAAAAATTTCTGTTCGCTGATAACTACTAAGCAGCTTGAGTATGATACCTTTGCTGCTTCAACAAGAACTCCATAAAATATTAAAACAGCATATCCACATTGAGTAGCAACATCACTCTGTTGCTTCATTTGTGTCTATCTTGGAAAAATTGCCTCACCTTGAATTATGTTCTCTTACTACCATTCATGGAGACATTGATTTATATTGCAGAAACTTTAGCTGCGTTATTTTTTCTAATTCTCTTATGAACTGCTTATTGTCTATCATTATAAGTGACAATCACTCACAAGTATGCTGTTCTATTATCGAACTTCTCTGCAAGTTCTGTATCTGGCTTCCATATCCTACGGTTGTCCCTAACACGAATATGTTGTCTGCTGATTTTGAAATTATCCTTCATCTAGCAAAATGGATGCAGTCTCTAGGTTATGGCATTCACTTAGAAATAGCAATGATTTTTTTTTTTATCTAACATGGTAAAGGCAGTAATTAAAAGCTGAACAGCTGAAATTTCACCATCTTCATACATTCGGTGTCAAAACATTTAAATGATTTATTTTAGTCCTCCTTTTTTGTTTTCCCCCACTCTCTTTCGTCCGTGGTCTGAAATATCTATTCTTTATTCTGCAGATGCAAACAGAAGGCATTGTCATGTATGACCAATGCTATTTCAGCTTGTATTGTTATGAGCATCTGGACTTGCCTAGTGGGCTAGTCTTTCCCCCTACTTTACTAATATTGAAGTTTCAACTATCTCCAGGATTTCAACTTCCAGTAGGAATTTAGGGAATGTTCGATTTATATACATATACATATATCTTGATGTTATGCTTTGATAGTTTCCTTTGTATTTTCAATTTTTGGTTTTACTATTGAAAAAATAGTTAAAAGTATACTTTTCTTCAGACTATTTGGAAAAAATGCAAACTAGATCATCTTAGGAAACTTGATTTCTTTTCTGTTTGATAGTCTGCTTCCACATTTTGCACCCCTTCCCCCATAGGTGGTGTTACATATCTTTTGGTGTATTTCTGCATTTCCAACAGTCGTTCCATGTTTTTTTTGGTTGGGGCTTGGTTGAAATGATGTGGTACTTTTTTGTTTTTTATTTTTCATATTCTTATTGTTTCGACTCCTTGGTGATATGTTTGATGATTGTGTCAAAGGTTAAACTGACTAATCATTTCTTGGTTCTGGTTCGCGGATAAAAATTTTCTCGTCTATGGCTTTGGTGCAGATCACTATTTTTCTGGAACAACCATGCTTTAGCTTGTAACATGAAAGGGTAAGATGATATCCATATAATTAATCTCAGAGATATATTGCACTGAGCTAAAAACTAAGCCCTAGGACGCATGCTCTTGCCCTCGTCTGCTTTTCTTTTGAGTCTGTTTAGCGTTATTGTTTGAGTTGCCATTAATAAAAACACAACTAAAAGTGCGCGGTTGAATTTGTTTTCTTCAAACAGCATAAGATATTCTGCATTTTCAGTTTCCAGGCCAGACGGGTGTTTTTATATATTAAAGTTGACTTATAAACACAAGTGCCAAAGCCTAGAATTCTTCGGATGTAGAATGAAAAGATTATAAATGAACAAAGAATCTTATCATCAGAGGTTTCCATTTTTCGCATTTAGAAAACGAATGCAATTAAGAATGCCTAATGCACATTTTATTTTCTATGGATGCTAGAAAACTTGGAGAGAGGAAAGCAAACAGTGGAAGGGTTGATGAATAATTAGTAATTACCTTGATTTCGGAAGCAGGGTTCATCAGCTGGTGCTGTTCCTCTTTCAGCTTGTTGTAGCGTTCAACAACTGAACTCATGCTGAGAATCCAAGAAAAAGAGAAAGGAGAATACCATGAGTTTTTGCACAGGAGTATAAATGATTCCAAATCAATATGCAATGAAGCTATTCCTAAATAATAACCCAAGTATTGGATTTGATTGTTCAGAAGTTAAAAGTAATAGCAAGCTCAATAGCCATTGTTGTCAACTTGTTCAAGGATATAATCGGAACTGTAATTTGAAATTAAGTGCAAATGCCTTGTAAAAGTAAATGATATAATAAATGTATACCAAAAAAAAATGAATAAATGAAACCATTAGGCCTTATGTACATCAATCATGTGAAATTGAGTTTAATAATTTTGTTTCAAAAAGTTGTGCGGGTAAAATATGAATCTTATCATCACAAAACACAATTGAAAAATATGAGTCTTAGCATTTACGGTGTAAATTTATTAAATAAGTATATAAAGATGAAAATTATTTTCTTTTTTAAATTTAAATTCAAATATGAAATGATAACAAACCTAAACTAAATGAAATGAAATTTAATTTAATCCTACATTTTAAAATGTCTATCGAGCATAATAATTGGTTTTTAAATGCAATTTACTAAATATAATAATTGGTTTATATAAATATAAACCAAACATTTGTTAAAGTTCACTAAAATATACAAACTCTTTCACTTTTACGCCAAAAATAACCTTTTACTTCTAGAGGTTTATTCTTGCAATGATCCATTTTTTAGAAACAGAAAGTGAATTATAAGCACTTTGCGAACTTAATACAGCGATAAACTGTGTATTAGAGTGCATATGTTGGAGTCTAATCTTAGAAAATGAAAATGAAAAAGTAAAATAGAGGAACTTAAATTTCATGATAAATTTTAAATGCATAATACCTTGTAATGCACAAAATATTTTATAATATTCTGTAAAAAATAAATGATATTTTGTAAAAAGTGATTATTTATAAAATAATAAGTATAGTTGTAAAAGATTGATTATTTTTTGTAAAGTTGTTGGATTTCAAAATAATAGCTCTAATTAACAATATTTTATAATACTTTCTAATAATTAATAAAAAGTAAGTTTTTTTTTTCTTTTTGTAAAGTTGCCAATAGCTTGTAATATTTCATAATATATTGTAAAATATGACTTTTTCTTTTTGTGAAAACCGGTGATTTACAAAATAATAGCTCCGACCCTCAATATGTTATAATATTTTCAAATAATTTGTAAAACAATGTTGTTTTTTCTTAAGTGAATTGCCGTTTTGTAATATTTGGTAAAAGGTAGTTATTTCAAAGGAAAAACATAAAAACAATAAAATCTTCCTAGAAATAACTACCACTTGTGCAAAATAAAAGGAAACAAAGAGGAGCTCTTATGGGTAATATAAATTCACGAAAAAAAAGAAAGCATAATGAATAAATTAGCTCCTCAAGTTTTTGAAAAGAAAAAAAAATTATGTTTTAAGCATATTATGGATAATTGTGTTGAGATTTTCCAAGCCTGGTTTAGTTGTAAATGTTTTTTTTATTACTTTAGAATGGAAAAATAAAACAATGAAGTCCATTAATTATATCTGTATAATACTTTCACTATATGTATAATAACATACATGGACACACACACATGTTACATGCATATAGGTTGACAATGGATAGTTTCTGCATATATATCACTTATGCATGCATACATCAGTAAGCCACAGTAAAGTCCGATATAAAAGTTGTTTAGAAGATTTCTTAAAATGAAAATGCATACACTTTTATATGCAACTCTTTCAGCCATGCTTTTGCCGCTTACAGACTGTAGGAATAAGAGAATACACATTTTATATGGCACTAACCTTAAATGAGTTTCCATATAGCATTATTTTATGTAATACTATATTAAGCTTAATAATAATTTCTAATGTATAGAAAAACCCAATAATTAATATTACTTCTTCATTAATTTCCAAACACAATAATAATAAACATGTGCATATAAGAGAGAAAGCGAGATAGAATCTGACCTAGAGCTTGCATAATCGTAAAGCTTGCCAGTGCTAGAGAAAATAATTACTCCAACTTCAGCATCACAAAGGATTGAGAGTTCTCTAGCTTTCTTTAGCAACCCACTTCTCCTTTTTGAGAAAGTCACTTGTCTACTCGTCGAATTATCGATTCTTCGGATCACAATCTTCCCTCTCCCCATCTTCTCTTTTCCTTGCTCAACCAAGAATTCGACCTCCTTTCTTTCTTTTATTAACTTTTTCCCTGCTAGATCCAACAATCCAACACGCGAACAAAAAAATAATAATTTCCACTAATTAAATTTCTAAACATAGATAACAACTCTGAAAAAATAAATAAAATAATGCATAAGAAAAGTAAAGAAAAAGGTAGAGATAATTGTAGCATAAAGAGTTTTCACAATGGAAAATTCAAAGAAAAAAAAATGGAGACAATAGGGTCAAAATAGGAGAATCATTGGAACAAAATCAAGGTCAAACCACCGTATACTCAAGAGAGAAAGAAAAAGAAAAAATCTTGAAAGAGAAATTTAGGGTTTTGAACATAAAAAGAACACCAAAAGCAAGCTAAAAATAGGGAGAGACCTTACTTGTTTTGAGCTATGCTGGAGTAGAAAGAAAGGCAGAGATGAGAAGACACTCTCCTTTTAGAGAAATGTTTAGTTTGCAATTATATTATGCTCTATAAGGAAAGCTGTAAGTGGTTTTCTTTCAAAGGCGGAAACCGCTTAGTTGTTTTATAAGAAAATCTAAAGACCCACTTGCTAGAGTATAGAAAAATAGTATACTCGCTTTGTCAAAGAAACAACTGTCTGGTTGAATCAAACTGGGAAGTATTGATTGCTGTCACAGAATCAATTAGTACAAGAAAGGTATGACAACGGGCAAATGTCGGCAGAAGAAAGCGAGTAAGTGAACATCTATAGATGTAAGTGTGGAAAAAGCTATCCTCGTACCCGGATTCGTGGGTGGGTGGGGCAATAAACTGAAATGATGGCACTGTCGTCTTATAGATTGTCGACACGCGCCAGTACCCAAACCAAGGGCGCACTAATATATTTATTTTTATTATTGAACAAAATACGAAAATGATGATATATTATAATAAGGAAAATTAATTATTTGGTTCCGGAGGTACGATAAAATTATTTAAGTAATTCTGTTGTTTTGGACGGCGTTGGTAACGTTTGCATCTGTCAACTTAAATAGTTACTTTGTCCAATTTTTACAGTATTTTTCATTAAATCATGAACAAACGATGAAAATATCCATGGCAATATGAAAGCTATAAATCTTGTCTCTCTCTCTCTCCATCACCTTTGCATGCACGCCTCCACCATTGGGGCCCCCGTCATCAACATCCCACCCCTTGCATCTTCTCCACCGCAGCCTTCATCATAACTACCTTCAAATCATACCCAAACTCAACTCTGCTCCTTAGGCTACACACTGGCTATAACAGACATTACAACTCCTCCATCCAGGATCGTCGGAATATCGATCTTGACGAGAGTACAGAAGAGGATCACGACGAACCTCACTTGGCTCGTAATCACTACCACCTCCCCTGTCTTCCACACCACCATCGCTAACTGAAGGGCAAACGACAAGGCTGCTAAGTAGTGATTGGTGATGCGATGTTATTTGGTTTTTATCTCTCGATCCCATCTTTTTATTGTTTCTTTCTACTTTGTCATTTGGTACTTGCTTAGTTTAATCATATAAATTATTGATTGATAGAAGGATTTAAGAAGTACAAGTGAATGACGAAGAGATAACAGCCGAATTAGGGGTTTTGCAGAGAAATAGAATGCTGAGAGTTTGTTTCGATTTAGTATTTGTAAAGCTCAAGAATAGGGAGAGACCACTTGAGTGCTCATGGAAGCCATGGCAATAGCAAGCAGGTTTGGTGCTCTTTACAATGAATTTTGATTGTAATTATTTTGCTACAGTTAAAAGGGCTAAGAAAGAAGTCAAGAACAGGTTTAAGAAGCAGAGGTGGTTTTGGAATGTATTTAGGAGCTTTGATAAGCTTTGGATTTTGGTCATTTTATCTTTGCAAGCTTGTCTAATTGTTTTGGGATGGTATTGAATATTCATGGCAGCCATTGAAGAAATGTGATGTACATGTTGAGCTGTTTATATGTCTTTTGCCATTTTGAAAAATTTCTCTCCCCTCTATCTTTTTCTTATGAGCTAACGAAAAATATCCTACAAAATGGATAGAGTGTGGTTCCGATTATAGTTCGGTTCTCGATAACAATTGAAACCAAAACCACAGCTCTTAGAAATATTATAAATTATAATGCTATTAAAATATTAATTAATTTTTAGAAACAGTTGTAATTATAAAATTATGATAATAATATAAACTAAAAGTACAATTAAAAAGTTACAATAAAATATTCTCAGAATAATAATACATTGATTATAATTTCATATATGTAATAAATCTACACAATTACACACACACACTATATATATATATATATATATATATATATATAATTTAGTAATTTGTACGTCATAATATGAAAAAATTTATATAGAAAAAAATGAATGTCTAAATTAAAAATTAAGTTAAATTTAAGTTTTTATCTAAATATCAAATTCATTCTTAATTAATAATAATGAAATGTATTTCAATCAATTACACTTAGAGTGTCACATCATCTTAATATTTATTAGTAAATAGAAATATGATTTTCAATTTAAATAATAAATAAAAAATTTTCTAAAGTTAAAATTTTATATTAAATAATATATCTAAAAATCAAAATTATATATTTATTAATAGATTCTTTGATTTGGTTTCAGTTAGGTTTAAATCCAGTACAGTTTCAGTTCAGTTCCGATTATATTTTTTAGTAAGAACCAGAACCAAATCTCGAGACATAAATTATTTTAGCTCCCATTCTGATTTTGGTTCTTGTAAAATTGTTCTTTTTCAGTTCCTGTTCTGTTCAAATCGATTTTGCAGTTTGTTTTGGATGCATCAAGAATCATGCACAGCCGGAAAAAAACTACTTAGGTTGACAGATGCAAATGTTAAGGACCTGCTGAATATTTATCGAAAACGTTAGATAATTTCACCATACCCCTAGGACTAAATAATTAATTTTCCTAATAATAATCTAAAACTTTGGACCCACTATTAACACTAGCTTTTTTTTAAATCACTATTAATTAGAGCTAATTTGTATTTTTGTGGTATTTTTTATACTAGATTGGTGCATTTATATTTAATTAATTAAACCAATTTAATTAAATATATACATATACCCAAAATTAATTTCTTCAGTTATGACTATGTTTCACTAGGATATGGAAGAAGTCTTCTAACCGCGTTTAGTTAGTAATTGATTTTCTATTGTCACTTTCTTTTTTCTGGGGGTTTTCCCTTCTGTATATATAAAAAAAAAGACTAGGCCTCAGTATCAAATTAATTTGGGTCAGCTATATGAATTATTTGTCCAATTTTCACTCATGTTCAAATTATATCAATCTAAAGCAAACCTAAATTAAAAAAATCTTCTATCAATTTCAAATTTTAAATGAAAAATCTCGTTTTCTATTTTATAATATTTATTTCACATGTTAATATGATTTTTAGTATAATATCAAAGTTTATTGAGTAGCTTGGTGGTTCAAATTTTAGTCTTATTAATTAAATTCTATAGCTCACAGTATGATTCTGCCTATGCTTGTGTTGTGTGCATCCGTTTACAATTAATTAAGCTTATAAGATTTTTTATTAAGGGCTCGTAAGTACGATAGATACGTTTATTCCTATCTTGAGCATGCTTTGTAAGGATCATAATCCTGAATTAGAAACTTTTGAATAGAGAGTGAAGGTAAAAGAAAACCAAGAATAAAATCTAGAATAAGAACATATGTGAACCAAGAAAGTGAATTCCTAAGCTAGATGTGAAAATTTGTGAGTGGCATTTCAAATTTGATTACTTCGAACATATGTCTTACTTTAAGGAAATGTATTAAGTTTTTTATGCAGAGGATGAGTCCTTTACGCACATAACATAAAGTTTACAAATTTGCAACTAAAGAAAAAGAATTAGACCACTTGAGAGATTAGCTTTAAAAACACTTTCAAGGAGAGTTAAAAGTTTCCAAATCTATTTCATTATTAGTGCTAGAATCTATGAAAAATTTATCAGTATGAACTATCATCGCCAGCTATTTTTATATTAAAAAATGGGTCGTATCGAATATATCATATTAAATAAACTCATCGAGAGATAAGTTGTATACATATTAATATCATTAAACGTATCGACAATCAAGTTAAGTACATATAATAATATTCTCTTCCATGCTACAACTACGTAGAAATTTGCTTGAAAACCGGATTTTATAGTAGAATCCTACAGAAACGAAAAATAACTGGGTACACAAATGTGCATTTTCCTAAATAATATTTCAAAGCTTGCAAATCTAAATCCAATATCTTAGAATAATAATGAATAAATTAATTATAATGATTTCACACTTTCCAATTATATTTGATATTGTAGTACGAGCTGGTACTCCAAATAATAGTGATTATGTACTGCCCAAAAATTACAAATACAAAGGTTTCCAAAATAGGAAAAAGAAAATATAAATAACATAAGATGGGTAAAAGCACAGGGCATAAAGGCAAACATAAGATGAACAGAAGCCATTTTCTTTTCCTTGTTTCTATGTCGTCGGTTGGAAGTTGCAACTGTCAGCCATCAACTGCTAGTTAGTACATAAAATGTTAAACAACAGTAGAAGAGAGAGAGAGAGTTGTAGTTTAATTATATATATATATATTTTCACATAAATGCACTTAAAAAAATCCCACTTGCCAATTTAATTAATTTTTTTGTTTTTCTTTTCTTGTATATAATTATTTTTTGTTTGATTAAACAGTTTTTTATCAAAATTTTACGAGGAAATGACAACAGCAGAAGAAGTTTTGCCCGCATTTGTTTTTGCCTGTCCGGTTTCACAACTCCCTCCATATATTGTATTTATAGTAATTAAATTATTATAGATAATCTAAAATATGATCACGAATATTTAAAAAATGATCATGATCAAAATTATTATTTTCACTTTCAGGGTTTAGAATTTTAAAATTATAAGATTTTAAGATATCTATTTTAGAGGTTAGGATCTAAGATTTTATTATTTTTATTTTTGTCGAGAGTCTCGCACGCCATGTAAACAAGCTCTTTTTAATAATTTTTTTCGTTTCAATTAAAATTTACTTTAGTTATTTTTTTTATTACATCCAGAAGGAAAAGAAATATTAACTAAAGGAATTGAAGAGAATAAATTAATCCCTCCCTTGCTTTCAAAAAAAAAGAAAAAGAAAAAAATAATCCTATCGTTTTACTTTATTGACCCATGAGCTTGGGGACCAACCAATAGACCTAGAGTGATTTAATAATTTAATTATTGGATTAAGTGCAAGTGTTTATAAGCATAAATTTTGATTGGTTCAGACCACGTGAACAAGATTCCAACATCCAATTAAGATATGATGTTTCCTTAATCACCAAACTAATTCTTGGATTAAGTAGAGTTTAGGTTAACATTAGTAATTAAGGAAAACTTGGATTTGCATTATAGGTATTTGAAATCTTGAACGACTAAACTTCAAAATTCTAAGACATGAAAGAAGAATCACCTCCATTCCCTTAGGCTTTGTTTGGGACGGAGTGAAAGGAAAAGAATGGATCGAGGGAGGAAAATTATAATGACCAATGGAAAGGGTAAGGTCACATTTAACAGTTGATTGAAGAAATGGCAAAATGGATTAATTTGGGTTTTGAGCTAAATAAGGTTTAATGAATGATTCGAGGATCTCTTGTTATGTTTAATTAATGCCATTTGCTAGCTGTAAAGGTACTCTCGCAGTTGATATTCTTCAAATCTCGAGCCTAATTAGTAATTAAGCTACCCATGATCTCACTGCATGCGTCTTTTTCCTTTTGAAAAACAATTTCAATAATCCCCAAAAAAAAAAATATTTCGAGAAAATAAAAATAAAAAATCTTAAGATCTATAACCTGATTATTATTCTATTGATTAAAGTTTAGAGTACTGTTAAATAGATAACTATTAAATGGAGATTCAAATTTTTAATTTTGAATTGAAAATCTTGAACGGAATGGTATGAAATCATGAGTATTGATGCAAGTTTCCTCTCTTTATATAAGAACTGATAAGACTACTATTAAAATAGGCCTTTCACGTAAGGACAAAGTAATAAAAAGACTTGGGTCTTGCTCTTTCATTTCAAAATTTTAAATTTTTTCCTAAAAATTTTTATTTATATTTTCCAATTTTTATATATGGATAATTTGAATTTTTTTTAATTTTCTATTTCTAGTATGCAACTCTTAATATAACTGATAGACGCAAGTGAAAAATTTTGAGAATGTATTTGCTATTAATCTATTTTGAAAATCGAATGTCCTTTTTTCTATTCTACTAGCTCTATTTATAGTGCAACTCAGACTATAACTGATCTAATAACCCATGAGAAGAATTCTGATCATAAACACCAAACAAGATTCTCGGTCATTAATGACTTTATTTGATCTAATGTTATGGTAAGGGTTGCAAAATTTAAATACTGTTCGGACTTTGATCTATTCGACTTGTTTAGGCTAAAGCCTTCTTCTACCAATAACAATTAAGGCTTTCTACTGCTGTCTAACAGCAGTAGAAAAAGAAAACACGAGAAATAGAGATGATGTTGGTGGAAGTATAAGTTTTGACAATTCCACTAGCTTGGAAGAGTTATTGAAAGGGAAAAAAAAAGTGTGCTTAGGTGTTTACTTTTATTTATTATTTTAGTTATTCAAAATGCTATTTCCTTTTCCTAATTTTAGGTTAAATTACTTGATAAGTATTTAGTATTTCTTCTTCACTAAATGAATGGTAAAATTTAATTCAAAGTACTCCAACTTCATCTAAAAAGTTCAAATGAAAAACTACATCAATACACTAAAACAAGAAAGAACATCCATACAATCTTTTCTTGAGATTAAAGAGAGAGAAAAAAAAATCAAAACATAATTATGCTATTATAGAAATAAAACCAAATTTTACTGTAACCAACTAATTTTTCGGTACTGTCAATCGTGATTTACCGGTCTGTGAATAGTACCACCGGTCCGGGACTTGGTATTATTTTGGTTCGAAAAAATTACTAGATGTGTCTATTGTCTTATTAAATATTTTGGAGCATGTTTGCATGATTTAAGTGGATAGAGAATATTTCATGAATATTTTTGGAGAGTTGCAGTAACTTATGAATATTATTTTCTGGCGAATTTCGGCAACTTGTGAATATTAATTTTTAGTGTGGTATATTGAGGAAATAGACGAGAAAATATTTTTGTGGAGTTAATTTAATTAATTAGTGGAGTTAAGTAATATTTGGAAGTGAATTATTTGAGGAACATTTAGAGTCATTAGATGAGATTATCTAAAGACTCAATCTTAACCATTGATTTAGTATAAAATGGAGAAACAAAGTTTGACTTTGCTACTTAATGGGTTATCACCGTTTCATCTACACCTTCTCTCTCCTCTCTTCTCCATCACCCACGCCATTTCTACTTTCTTCCTCCTCCTCCATTTCCTTCATTTTTACTCCACAAATCAATACAAAACTACCTAATTAAATCAAAGAAAAACAATTAATCTCTAAGAACTAAGTTATTAAAATTGAAATTGGGAATTAAAAGCTTAGAGAATTCAAGTTGCCATTGAAAGAGGTAAGTTGTGAAATTTGAATTTTATGATTTAATGGGAAGGCTTAGAGTGAAGTCTTCTAAGCTTTTTAAAGCTTAATTTGAAGGTTAGTGTAATAATATTCTAATTTCCCTTTCATTCTCTTAAGTTTTAAATTTTAGGTTTTTGAAAATTTTGATGTTAGAGGTATACTTAGGGTGAACTAGAAGTCATTTTCGACCCTTTTATAGTTTCCATTTGCTTTTGACTTCTTCATGAAAGTTTTAGCTATATTTCGCAGCTTTCCAAAACATCCTCTTATGTTCAATTCTAATACTTTTAGCTCAACTTATGATTTAAATACCAAAACTGGTTCTGTTATGATGTCTCACTTATATATCCAAATTGATTGTCTATTTGGCCATCAAAATGGCAAGATAATGTCTTATTTTCTTCATAATAGTTGTATTTCTACTTCTTATCTTTCTAAATCATCCTCTTGTGTTCAATTTTGATACCCATAGCTCAACTTATGATTTTTATACTAAAACTGGTTGTGCTGAATCGTGTTGGATTGTTGGTCTGTGCTCTTGGGTTTCTTTCACCCTCTTAGAAAATGATCTGAACTATGGTCCCTTCATGACATTTGTATAATTTTGTCTTATCTTTCTAAGGAATTAATTTTCACTCAATTTGAAGTCCTAGAACTTTAGTTATACCCTGAGAACACAGCAAAGATCAGGCTTATGAAAATGCTGAAATTTCTTTATTTAAGTACTTTTATACTATATTAAGTATATTTATTTTGAATATGTCCATTTGAATTTATTTTATTAAGTATTATTAAGTATAAAAAAAGATAATGTGGTAATTTTCTGAAGTTGTAAGTAGAAATATTTTGAAATAAAAAGTGTTAATTATGAAATGATTTTGAATACAAAATGGTGGGTGAGAAATGAGATTTATTTGTGAAAGAATGGGATTATTTTGGCTCTACTATACTTGATTGATATAGGTATGATGAGATGTATTGTGATATGTGAGCATGCTTGGGTTATCAGCCCATTATATTTGATGGAGCTATGATCATATGCTTGGGTTATCAGCTCTTATAAATAGACGGTCGCGCTTATTATTGTGGTAGTGCTTGCACATTTGCACAGGCCACGCGTGGTGCTTCCATAGGCCACGAGTGTGATATTGGTGGGTGGTGCTTTCATAGGCCATGATTGTGTGATTAGTGGGGGCGCTTCCACAGGCCACGATCGAATCTGCTTATATTCTTTCGGTATTAGTATGAGCCTTAATAAAATAAAAATGAAATTTTATCTCATTATAAGAAACCGAAAACATAATATTATTTGTGATATTTTCTAAATTATACTAAGTTTAATAAAAATTTATGAGATGTGGATTTCTTTATATTTATCCAAAATATTTGGATTTAATTAGCACATTTTCGATGCTTGATATATTTTATAATTTGAGTATTTTGTTTTCAAAAGTGTTGTGAATTATTGTTTGGCTATTTTAAATTATGATTATTTAGTATCACTGGGTCTTCCACTCAGCGCGTTGATTTTTATCAGGCGCAAGTTGTGAACGGTGGATGCTACTTGAAGGTCGGAGGTGAAGCATCAAAGAGTAGTCTTTATTTTTGAGTAGGATATATATAGAGATGTGGACTATGTTATGTATAGACTTATTATAAATAATGTTAGAGTTGCAAATATTGAGATTATATTTAATGAAATCGGCGGCCGATTAGATATTAATTCTTGATTTTATGTGTGGTGTATGATTAAAGATGTATATATATATTCTTGAAATGAATGGATTATAATATTAATGAGAGAATCTAAGTAAAATGGATGAATATTTAGAAGTGCATGTGTCATTCTGTATTGAATTGGAGTTGAGGTTTGGAGGCTAATATTGGAAGTGTATTTAATTTTCTTTATGTGGCAAGTGAATTTTTAAAGGGAACTCTTGCGGAAATTTTTAATTTACCTTCATAATTTTATTTTTCCGTAAGATCATCCCTAAAACCTTTTTTTGAATATTTTAAATTACTTGCTTCACACTGAAATTTAATCACTTCTAATATACATTATGGAGTTAATGAGTAGAATAGGACGGTGTTCTGGCACCGAATGTGGCATCCATCATCTGGTTCTCCGAGATCAGGCGGTGGGTGTTACAATTAAGTTGCCTATAATCAATGCACAATCTCAAAGTACCGTCCTTCTTCTTCACAAACAATACGGGAGCGCCCCAAGGGGATACAGTAGGTCGAATGAAACCCTTATCAAGCAACTCCTATATCTGAATCTTCAACTCCCTCAACTCAGTAGGAACCATCCGATATGGAGCAATGGATATCAGTGCAGTACCTGGCATAACCTCAATACTAAATTCAACCTCTCTCGCAAGAGGTAAACTAGGCAAATCCTCAAGAAATACATCTGGAAAGTCATATACTGTCGAAATCTTGTGGACACTGGGAGATCTCAGCTTGGGCTCAAGTACACAGGCTACGAACGCCTCACAGGCATGCTGTATCATCCTCCTAGCGATACTGGCTGAAATAACATTAAAGAGATAATCCATCCTCTCACCTACAACTATAATCTCCTCTCCCAATGGAGTCTGAAGTGTAATCCTCTTATGTCTACAATCAACAATCACTCCATGTCTAGACAGCCAATCCATGCCTAATATCACATTGTATTCCTGGAAAGGCAACTCTATCAAATCACCTGGAAATACATGCCCATGAAAAACTAAAGGGCAATCTCTATACACCCAGTCAACTACCATACTCTGACCCAAGGGACTAGTAACCTCAACACTGTGCTCTAGTGTGTCAGCATGCATACTACCCAGTCTACCCACATGTATGCATATATATGAATGCGTGGAGCCCGGATCAATCAAAGCAAGTACAAGAGTGTCAAAGATGGAGAAAGTACCTACTATGACGTTCGGAGCATCCTGCTGCTCCCTAGTCCTGATGGCATAACCCTCACCACTGCTCTAGCCTTTGGTCTATCCATAGTCTCAGAAACTGGCCTCTGACCCCCAATACCATATGCCTCACCACGGCCTCTACCTCCGCCCCTCTGCACATAGGGAGCAGGCCTCCCAACCTGGTGAGCCGAACTAGTCATTGTCATAGGGCAATCCCTGATCATATGCTTAGTGGACCCACAACTAAACCAAGCTCTCATATCTCCCCAACACACCCCAACATGTCTCTTGCCACATTGAGCACAAGTCAGTAAGCCTGGCAATGCAGCACCTCCACCGCTAGCAATAGATGTAGCCTAAGGGGTTGATCTCCTAAATGTGCCCCGACCAACTCTCTGACCTGGTCTAACTCCCATCTGTGATCCACCTCTAAACCTCTTGCTACTAGACTGGACCCCTGAAGTCTGTCCAAACATAGCACTCTGAAATCTCTTATACTGACTACTTTGCTGGGTCTTCTAACCTCTAGCTTGTCTCTCATTCCGGATAATCTCAAGCTCTATAGCAGCCTTCACCAACGAAGCTAACATGGTGTGGGGCTGGGATGTCAAGTGCATCCTATACTCATCAAGTAACCCCTTCCTGAACAGCTTACACCTATCTGCCTTAGAAGGGATCAACTTAGAAGCATACCTACTCAACCGCAGAAACTCCCGCTCATACTCAAAAATAGTCATCCGACCCTGCCTGAGCTTAAGGAACTCTGCTATCCTCTGATCGATGTAAAGCTCCCCCACATACTTCTCCCAATAATCAGAGAGAAAGAAATCCCAGGTAACATCTTTAGCTCTCGCTATCTTTAACCACTGACTCCCACCATAGGTAAGCCTCTTCCTTTAGCAAGGAAGTAGCACAAATCAATCTATCTCGAGGAGCACACTATGTCTACTCTAAGACCCTCTCTATAGCTTAGCGCTAGAACTCTACTGCAGAAGGATCATCATCCTTCCGACCCATAAAATCCTCAGCACCATACTTCCTCAGTGTCTTTATCGGGGGACAGATTGGAATAGGGACTGGTGCGACTAGAGCCTGGGGAATAGCTCCCACAACTTGCCCCAAAGCAGCTACCAACTGCTAAACCAAATCACCCTGATTAGGCCCCATAAGACCAGCAGCAGCCTGCCCCGCAGGCAAGGTGCGCTCCGCTTCAAAACCCAAAACACCACCAGCGGCACTACCAGTTGGCATAACACCCTCTAGAGGGGCATAACTGTCGACCTCCTCATCAGGCAGATGCTGAGACATAAATCAACCTATAAAGACCAACAGGTTCGCATAAGAGAGAAATCCCCCAAAACAGACTAATATGGCATGTATTTAACTTAAATCACTTATATAATGTCACGACCCGTTTCCATGGGCCGGACCGGCACTAGGACCTGGGTAAGCTTAAGGCCCCCGAGGCCCGTAGTAAGCCTAATCTCTTATTTCAACACCATAACTACATGAAAATATTCTACAAGTTGGCCCATTATATTTT
>CANUEX010142857.1:0-39505 GCA_948099535.1 Jatropha multifida | reverse complement strand
TTTAATAACACATCAGACACATGTAGTAATTTTTTCGAACTGAAATAATACCAAATCCTGGACCCATGATACTATTTACAGACCAGTAAATCACTATTCACCAATAATTTATTACTTACTCTGTCATGAAAAATTTACATCCTAACTTTAATTAATTAAGACCAATCACATAAAATCTAATTAACTCCTCAAATATTAATTATGCTCAATATCATTATCGGGTCAAAATAAAATATTATTTTTTCCTAGGGTGATACCATTCATGACCCATCCAAATAATATCATTTTAAGATCTGAAATTTTGAGGCGTTACACTAACTAATGTTGCCGTTATATTGTGAAGCTCTTTCATCCAAATTTCTGTCTTTTTTTATTTATATGGACTGAAAAGTGAATATTACTCAAATGTAAGAGACCGAAGTGTTAATTTGATCATAATTTAGGGACTTGAAAATATTTAATCCCTTACTTAATTTGTTTTACACTCATTTGTTACCTAATTTAAATATCTGCAATAATAATGTCAATGACGTCGATACTAGGTATCATGTTCCACGCTTCTGGCTGAACTCAAGCGAAAATCTATTAGTTGTCTATGAAGAATTTGGTTGTAATCCAAGTGAAATTTCTTTGGTAAAGAGAACAGCTGAAACAGTTTGTGCTGATATATACAAAGGACAATTAGCATTGAAGAACTGTGAGATGATTGCCTTAGGCAAACTGGCAGATGAAAAGCGAATATTAAATAGGGGATTAAATATTTTGGGTCCTTAAATTATTACCAAATCAATACTTAGGTCCTTCACGTATGAGTAATATTCGCTTTTCAGCCCATATAAACGAAAAAAAGACAAAAATTTGAATGGAAGGGCCTCATAGTATAACGACTGCATTAGTTAGGTTCTTAAAAATAATTACTCAAATCTTGAGGGATCTAAGTGTTAATTTGATCATAATTTAGGGACTCGAAATATTTAATCCTAAGTTATATTTCCATATGCATTTTATTACGTACTTAAAGTATTTACCGTTATTATTATCCATGAAAATACATATGTAAAGAAAATAGATCCGGTATATAACTGTATTTCATTGGACTTATGGGTTATGAAATCATGCTATGATAAATGTCAATGATTTTAAGAGATTTATTGACTCCATTATCTTATTTAGCTTAATAGATATTATATTTCATATATTTAATTAATTACTAGTAAGACATTTTCTTTATAACATATAGAAAAACCAAAAGAAGATTTAAACTTATTTTTTTATATAACTAATCTACTTTTCTACAAGATATAAATAAATGAATGAAAAGTTTTAATTCTGTTATAGTATATTTAGTAGGTATTTATAATCATCAAGTACTATTAAGTATGTTACAGATAATATGTTATATTTTACAGTGGGGTAAGGTGTTAAGCATGTTGGCCTAATTTTCCCAAAGAATATGAGCAAAAACATTAGACATTTGCAACTTTAAAGTGTTTTAAAATAATTAGTCATTAGAGTTAAGGAAGTTCAAGTGCGCTTATATTGAAGCTGTACTCTCCAACAAAAATATAAAAGCATTAACATTTGAAAATTCTAATTTTATTTTTTAAAATAAGTATATGTAAATAATTAAATAAGTATATGTAAATTATTTGCTCTACTATATACGAGTTGTATGAGTTGTAGTATACAAAATTTTCTTAAAAAGTAATTCTAAAATCATCAAATATACAACACACAAAATTAATTCAAAAATTAACTCTAATAATAAGTATAAATATAAGTTTATAATAAAAAAAATTCAAATATCCAATCATTTAAATCCAAAATGCTATTCTTAATATTCAAATTTAATTTTATTATTAAAACATTAGAAAATTACAATGACTAATTTTATTTGGAAAGAAATATTTATTTGAAAATATCTTATGCATCAAACCCGCACAATGTGTGGAATTCAACTAATTTCAATAAGCGCGAAACAAATTTAGGACGCAAAATCAATTAAAATGGCATTTCGTAATTTGAGGAAACAACAAGGACAATTCGAGACAAAATTTCCTTAAGAAAACACTAGTAAATCTCCATCAGCGTCCAGCAATGCAGAAACGTAGCCTAGACTCGTAAAAGACTCCTCTATACTCTCTCTCTCTCTCAGTTCACCGTAACAAAATAATATATTTAAAAAACGTAATTAATAATTGTAAATAAACAAAACAGAAGAAAGCGAAAGCAAGCAAATAGACAGAGCAGAAAGTAGAAACCGTTTAGAAAAGGCGAAGCTTCATTTTTAGATTCAGTAGAATTTTCCACTGTTTTCTCTCTCACGAAACGGTACTCTCTCTTTCTCTCCTCTTTCCCTCTGTATCTGTTCATCTCTATTATCTGAGTTCAAATTGGAGTCTCTATATGAGAGAATTAGCTTAGATTTTGCTGTTTCTGTTTTGATTTTGGCTTTTTGTTGTTTGATTTTCCTTTCTGAAATATCAATTTCATAATTGATAAGATCGGTGGTGTTTTCTTTCTGGAATCAAGTTGTTTTACATGCTCTGTTTTGAGCTCAGTTTAGAGATGAACTTGATTACCGATATATGTACGCATACATGTATATTTAATTGTTATTTTATGCTTACATTTGTAATTATTACTGTATTTTATTTATTTATACATAAATATGTACAATTCGAATATGTTATTTTCATTTTGAACTTCTGTAATCAGTTGAATGTAATTCTTGTTTTTGCATTTATGCAATGCTGTGAAATATTTATTAGTGATGATAATAGTAAAAGAAAAAAATGGGATTATGCTTTCTGACTTGTGGTTATTCTGTGAAAGAGTGAGAAAGAGTCTCAGAAAATGCTGTGAAAAAGGTTGATTTTTTTATGCGCATCTTTGTGCCACGTTGGTTATGATGGACAAGATTAATAGTTCAAGTTGAATTTTATATACTTCTTTAGGATTAGTGACTTCTCTGCATTAAAAATTAATCTTTGTTCCAAGTATGATACTCATCTGTCGAGATTGTTTTATTTTCATATCACAATTTGCATTGATGGAAATTAAATTCTCTGAACTTGTTAGTAGATCAATGTTTTTTCTTATTGGCTTTTCAGTTCTGCATGTTCAAATTTAACTGTGGATTGATGACCATTGGGCAGGTTAGATTCACTGAACTAGACTGTAGGATTCGCTCTACTATACAGCAGCAATCATATCTCTGGACATCTGGGGAATTAATGACTGTACTTGACAATTCTGTGACCTCACTGAATGTCTTAATCCTTTGGAACCTACAATTTGTGTGTAGGTGATAGAAAACCCTTGACTTGGGTTACTGGGGGTGGTAATGTGTCCTTCTTCAGTATGGGGTTACCTTTGCTGGTGCATTCTTTTGGGGCATTTTTGTACATCCATTCTTTCTCTTAATTCAATGCAGCATAGAGATGGTGACGTTTGGTCAGGAAATTGGCTGCAAAACTCTGGTTCAGTTTTAAGCAATGATTCTAGAAGTTGCGTGTCCAGCTATGCCCAATTGATGGAGTTTTCCTTCCAATTAAACTCTCCTGTATCTTGTGAGGACCTAGGAGGAGTTGGATCATTTAATACCACCTGCTTACTGAATTCGAACCGGTGTTTCAATTCTGATCTTTATGTATATGGCACAGGAAACCTTGAGATACTTCCTCATGTTTCAATTGTGTGCCCTATAGAAGGCTGTATGATTACTTTTAATATGACTGGCAATGTTAACATTGGTCGATATGCTGCTATTTTGGCTGGTTCAGTTGTTTTTGCTGCTGCCAACTTGACCATGGAGCATGACTCTTTGATAAATACAACTGGTTTAGGGGGACCCCCACCTCCTCAAACTAGTGGCACACCAGTTGGATATGATGGAGCTGGTGGAGGTCATGGTGGTCGGGGTGCTTCATGTGTTAAAAAAAATAAGACAAATAATTGGGGTGGGGACGTTTATGCTTGGTCAAGTTTGGCTGAGCCATGGAGCTATGGGAGTAGGGGTGCTGGCACATCTCCAGAGAATAAGTTTGGAGGGAATGGAGGAGGGCGTGTCAAGCTTTTAGTGAATGATATGCTATATCTGAATGGATCTATCACTGCAGAAGGTGGGGATGGTGGAATGAATGGGGGAGGTGGTTCTGGGGGAAGTATCTTCATACATGCCATAAAGCTGTGAGTATAGACTACAGACTCCTTGAATTGAAAACTTACATGCTTGTGCCTCTTTTCTATTTTTCCTTTGGGTACTTTGTGTAGTTGTTAGTTTGCCTATTAATGGATCAAATAAGCTAGAATCGTTAATAGGGGGCTACTAGTCTCAACTAACTATGCACAAACTCTTACACAAGTTCCATAGATAATGTAATCAAATCAGAGATCAGTATGATTTAGGTCATTAGATTTGATTGATGTGAAAAGAAATATTGTTTTCAATATCAATTGATGTTATACGTCTCTGTTAAATGAATGTCATCAATGTCCACCTATAGCTATTTCTCAATGAGTTTTATGAACTTCTGCTGAGCTTTTTATTCTTGCACTAAATCTAGGTTGATCCTTCAAGCTCACATACATGCCCATGTGTATGAAAGACATGAAAAAAGAAGAAAATAATAGGGCGTGAAATACCATGGATCACGCACATGCACACGCGCACACACTAAGAGTTTTTTACAAAGTGCCAGAAACCGGGGAACCTTCACATGTGTTAAAATATATGAAGAAGTTTTTCTTATATAGGCCATGAAAAGCCTTTATTCAATCTAAAATGGATAAATATGTGTAGAATAATAATGTCGGTGTTGTATTTGGGCTATGCCTCACACTTATATGAGTGATTGACATTGGCTTTGCATTGCCTTCATGGTCTTGTAGCGTATTCTTGGACATAAGTTATCTTAGTATATCTTTGATCATCTTAAACTATAAACTACCATGTCCTTGGACGTAAGGTAGCCAGGGTGTGAACCCTAAACACTTATCCTTTTATTTTACTATTCCTGTACCACTGTTTGCATGCCTTTTTTGTATTACCGTTGCTTCTTTAACCCATTCCCTACAAGCTCGCTAACCTAAAGATCCTACCATTCTATCCTCCAATTAAACCTTACAACCAGCATTAATACATATGCCTCTAGGTTATCCTCTATTTCAATTCTACAAAACTGCTCTAAAACCCCCCCTTTTCTTCTTTAGTTTTGCTTCTCAATTCCACCTCTTTGTAAATCCTAATTATTCATCTTAATTCTTGCTTTCAAATTAACCCAAAATTCAGCCATAATAATCAGTCTGTCAAGCTGTCTTATGTTATCACCAGAGGACCTTTTCCTTGTCTGTTTGTTGATGAAAAGCGATGCTTGCATTTCAAAAATCAAATGCTTTCCTTAAATCTGTTCTGGTACAAAGTAGTTACTTACATTCCTGGTGGAATTATGGCTCGAGGGCTTTCAAAGGAGTTTCTTTAAGATTTGTCTAGCTTGATTGTTGGACTCTCTTGTTGTTGCATCTCGTTTTTTGTTTTGTGTTGAGCAGGATGGGGAATTCCTTATTCTCTACTTCGTAATCTTTTCCTTTCTTTCTTAATATGATTTCTTTTCCTATGAAAAAAGAAGTACGATTGTTGTTATACAACTCAAAGGCTTCTAGGTTTTTAAGTGGCTCAAATTCCTTTCTTTTACATTTTTCTTCATGTCCTTATTTTTCTATTCCATACTGGTAAAAAAATTAAGTTAAATGTGTTTCTGTTGTCTTTCTCTGAGCACTTAGGAATATTTTGACCATTTCCCATTCCAGAAAAAAGCTTCAAAAGCTGAATGATGAAATGGTTCAATCAGACATTTACCATTATTAGCCATAGATATTTGTTGCATTGCATGTTATGCTGTTCATATTACGAACTAGATGTACTGATTCTAGTTAACTGTTTGTTTGTTGTTGAATTGCATAGGAAAGGATATGGTACTATAAGCGCAGCAGGTGGGAGGGGGAAGGGTGGAGGTGGTGGTGGGAGAATATCTCTTGATTGTTACAGCATACAGGAAGATGTGAAAGTTACTGTTCATGGTTTGTTCTGATCACAGATTTATATTGGCTGTAGAAACAGGATTTGATCAATTGCTAATTATTTCATTCTGTTGTGGGAGTAATTGACATGCTTAGTAAATCTTAAAATTTCATAGAAAAATGTTTAGAGATTGGGGATAACTCATATTCTCAAGTGTTAGGGCCAATAATTGTGCTGAAAATGCCTTTTGTGGTGATTTCTATAAAAACAGACAGACCAAGGTTGTCAACTTGTTCTGATGATTGCCACATACATGAAATCTTTTCTTTGTTGCATATCTTGGTTATGGGGCATACAGTTTTACATTGACTCATTGCATAGCACTTTATCTGAAATGAAATTTGATACAAAAAGGTTTAGAGAATGGGGATAACTCATTAATTGTCTGCTAACAGTTGTGCTGCAAATGCTTTTTTAGTTGATTTCTACAAAGACAGACAAACCAAGGTTGTACACTCGTTCTAGTGATTGCCACATACACAAAATGTTCTTTGGTGCATATCTTGGTCCTGGGGCATGCAGTTTTACATGACTCATTGTATTACACTTTACCTGAGGTGGCATTTTGATGTGAGAGCATAGCTTAGCATGACAGCAAAGGAGGTACTTCAAATTCTGTTGAATATCAGCAGAATTATCACCACATTTATTTTCCGCACTTGAATATCTGGTCTGTGAACAGCCAGCATTTTTTTCCCTGTTTGTACTTTTTCTTTTCTTTGTGGAGTTTAGAAAACACTGGCTTATATGCGTCATCTTTTTTGGAAAAAGGCTCATTTATTAATTTATCTTTGTCTACACGCTATTTTTGTAGAGGTTTCTTGCAGAAATGGTAGTTTTATCTGTAGCTGTTTTTAGGGCTAATTTATGCTTTCATGCTGGCAGGTGGCCAGAGTATTGGTTGCCCTGCAAATGCTGGAGCTGCTGGTACATTCTTCAATGCAGATTTACTGAGTTTAAGAGTTGGCAATGACAATGTGACATCAGAAACCGAGACCCCTTTGCTTGATTTTCCTACTACACCTTTATGGTCAAATGTTTTCGTGGAGAATAATGCAAAAGTTTTGGTTCCACTTCTTTGGACTAGAGTGCAGGTTTCCTGATATTTTCCTTCATCAAGTATAACGCCATTTGCATGAATTGATCTTTTTTAGTATTTGAATAGGTCATATTTGGAAGGTTATGCTTCATGAATGTGTATATGCTCAAACAAAAAGCAGTGGGCGTAATCCAAATGTGCAAAATTGAGCTATTGGATATGCTAGTGCAAGAAATCCTTTTGACGGATGATATCCCTGTACAATAATTTTTATTCTGACTTCCCACATGTAACTAAGAATGGGCAATAAGCTTATGCAAGCGCAAATGCCAGACTTCCATTTTGACATTACTTGCTATCCAACTTCATAATTTATCTTATATTTAAAAATTGATTGGTGGAGTTTATGTTTGTTTCTACCATACTGATGTTCTTGTTCTGGTCTTCCTTGCTACATTGAATTTGTACATGGCATAAATTCCATTTCTTTTTTATATGGAGAAGTTTGTTAACTGAGCTAGCACCGCAAGGCTTCTTTTTTTATCCAGGGTTGATAACGCCCTGGTGATTTTCTGAGCATGTTTTAATGAAATAAAACATGAGGGAATAGATATTATTGAGATGTCTTGCTATGAATAGGTTATACACTCTCTCCCTTGGATGCCTCATTTCTCTGACTTCAGCATAATGAAGTTGAATGAGGATTTTCTGTTGGTTGAGGCCATATGGATCTTGGATTTTTATTCTTAATACCTTGACAAGAAGGCAGTTGTTTCTAATAATTTTTCACATTATTACTTTATATTCCAGCAGTTTCTGGATGAAAGATCCTCTTGAGTCTTTCCTTCTTTGTTGCTTTAGTTCTCTGATGTAGTGTCGTTATTCCTTTACCTACTTAATGAATTTCTCAGCCTATAGCATAGGACTTATCTCTCTAATTTTTGAATATGAAGGTCAGAGGCCAACTTGGTGTATATCGTGGAGGCAGTATTGTCTTTGGATTGTCTGCATATCCAGTGTCAGAATTTGAGCTTGTGGCTGAAGAACTTCTAATGAGTGATTCGATAATAAAGGCATGTTTGCTGGATCAATGAGAGAATTCTTTTAATTTTCAGTTCAATAGAAGTGAATTATTGATCTTTCTAGAACAATAGTTACCGATTCTGAATAGAGTGAATGGATATTTGATGCATTAGGTACATATATCTGACATGATATAGTTCATAAAGTTGAAAGAAAATTGATATAATTTGTGAGATAAATCCAATTGAAGTTACACATCCATTCTTTAGATATATTGCATATACAAATATGATACATTTTAAAAAGATGTCTAATACATGTCTTACTCCGTTGCAAACTAATACTTTTGTAAGTATTAGAAGTAAAATCCGGTTTGAGTTTACAGGTCACAATTTGCAATTGGTTTCTTGTAGTCATATTGAGCATTTTCAGAAGTTTCTATTTTCTTTTCAAAAGAATTTGAGTTTTGTTTATAATTGTTGTTCTCATCAATGGTCTATGGTGCTGCACTTCCAAATATGAAGGTGTTTGGCGCATTCAGAGTTTCTGTCAAAATGTTACTTATGTGGAACTCCAAAATTGAAGTTGATGGAGGTGGAAATACTGTTGTTATTGCTTCTATTCTTGAAGTCAGGAATCTGATTGTTCTACGGGTATGATGGTTTCAATAACATCCTTAAGATTGACTACCCTTATCTTTTTCAGCATACGCCATGTCTTCCTTCAATAGAAATTTCTGAGGCTTTGTTTTTTATTTTACCTTTGCAGGCTAACTCTGTTATTAGCTCAAATTCAAATTTGGGGTTGTATGGGCAGGGTCTACTGAGATTGACAGGTCATGGTGATGCAATCATGAGCCAGCGACTTTCGCTGTCACTCTTTTACAATATAACTGTAAGCCATTAGCATATGAGGTGTTTCATTGTTTTTTCCTCTTTTTTTTTGGGGTAAAAACATTGTATGTTTGCTTATTATTAATTTTTTTTTCAAAATATATATATTCCTAGTTTTTCTTTTTCGTATGTGTCAAACACCACTGATGGTAGAATGTTAATGACTCTGGGTTTAAGATGTCCTTAATACAAAACCATGTGCACAAATATGTCCATACTCATCTGCATGTAGATACTGTTGTGGTCTGAGAGATACATGCAGTAAATTGGTTCAAGCATATTATGAAGATGAACATGCAGGATCATTCGAAGAGGTGCTTGTGGATTGGATAAGAGTTCTTATAGGAACAACTATGTTGATGTGTAGGACTATACAGATTGTAATCCTTGGTCCTCCCTCTCATTTTTTGTTCACTTGGAGCAAAATTGCTTATTCTTACAGTCCCAAGTTCACATTAAGAAGAAGACTAATTTTTATTAGCCCAACCAGCTGCATGTGAAGTATTCAAGGCCCAGAAACTACCAATCTTACACTAAATCATCCCAAAAGATTGTGTGCTAACAGGCCACATTTGCGAAAAAGTAAAGAAAATAAGAGAGGGCCTCAACGTGTACATTTTTCTTTTTATTTTTTTTTCAATTTTTTTTCCTTTTCTTCTGATACTGGAATGTTATCTCTCTGTCCATTTGTTGCTGCACCAGTCATTTTTTAGGATATGAAACAGCATGTCTCTTTTCTTTTTAATTTACAAGGAAAAGGCAATTCTTTATTGTTAACAATGAGAATAAACATGAAATATATTGGAATTTCTCATTGTAATATTGATTTATTACAAAACTGTTATATTTTTATAAACACATACATTCACAAATATTTGCTCAGGACTTGATACAATTTTTAAAATTCATGCTTTTACTTCAATTTTCCTAGGTCGCACTTCTGAATTCAAAATATTGTTGGGTAGAAATATGTGAGAAGTTGGTCTGATTTCTATATAGTGTCTGTTGGGAAATGAATCCCACATTGAGTAATTAATAAAATAAACAAAAGACTTATAATGGAATGAATGGTCGACCTAGCATAAGCCAATTTGTTATTGTGCAAAATCAGCACTCATTTACTTATAATTCAATGTTGTCTTGGCTCATGTACTTAATAGTGTCCAATAAAAGAAATAATAGGCTTCAAAGTGTGGCTTTTGCCAATTGGTATATAATCAACACGTAACTTATATTAGTTATCAATTGTAATTTCATGACCGATTACTTTTGTTATTCTTTAAGCCTAATTTTTTTCCCTCGTAAATATTTTTTTGTTTTGGCAAATGCCAGTTATTGTGATGTATTCCTATTTTTTGGGTTTGTTTTCTTGATAATTTAATTACAACTCATCATGCATTGCAGGTTGGACCTGGCTCTTTACTACAAGCTCCACTAGGTGATGATTCTAGCAGAAGTTTGTGAGTATGAACTCCATATTTGGGGCCTTAGAATTTGTTCGTCGTTGTATAATTATTACATTTCCTTTATCTTTGGATTAAATTTATTTTGCTGTAGGGTTACGCAATCATTGTGTCAGAGCCGGACATGCCCAATGGATTTGATAACACCTCCTGATGACTGCCATGTTAATTATACACTGTCCTTTTCGCTTCAAGTAAGAGTTGCATATAAAAGTAAAAGTATTTCTGATTCTAATGCATCACTGGGGTAGCTAACCTTCCTTATAGTAAATCATATCTGTACTAAGGATTTTTTTTTATAAGAGAAAAAGATTATTGAGAAAGGACAAAAGGAGAATATGCCATAGGGGACAAGGAATTCTCCTATATAACTTAATAGAAAACATAAATAAGAACATAAAAAGTAGCTAAAAACTCAGGTGAATCTGATTGTAGCTGTGTAATAAAGAAATGATGTGAATGAAAATTTCTGGGGAAGTGTGGAGACTTGAGAACACTAGAATGATATACTAAGATATTGTTACATAATTACCATAGTTGCCTTGTAGATGTGCAATAGTTTTGGATGTATTATTATATGGAGTTAATTCCATGGATTTTATTTCAGTGTTTTGCATTTTTAGGGTCCAAGAATATATTAGTGTCAAAACATTATGAATATATATTTATTGCTAATAGAATAGGCAAGTTAGAAGTTTATCAGTTAGTCCTGATCATAGGGTTTTGCATGCTTATTTTATTTGCTCTCAAAGCATTGATTATTTTGCCATTCCTAATAAGCACAAAGAAAATGAAGCCATTGCTCTCTATCTATCTCTCTATCTATTTCTCTCAAAAAGCTCTAAACTAAGATGTGTAATAGGCTAATAAGAATTCTAAAAGGTCAAAGGAAAACTGAAGTTCAATTTGTATTATTTCCCATATTTCAAGTGATATATAGTATGTGATCATGAACTTTAATTAGAGGACATGGTTCAAATGGAGTTGCTATTCCCAACCGTCCTTGGAACCTCCTTCCCGAGTAAAGGGAGAAGATGTTTCATGGTAGTGAAGAAGAGTGGGTGCATATAAGAACTCATTCATGTTGTTCTCCTTGGTTAAAGACAATGCATTATTCTCAAATAAGTTTTTAGTTCTTGTAATTTAATGTGGAAAAATATTATTGTGCATGTATTTCATCAATAGGGTCACATATATATACATTTACAAGATACTATAAACCTATTAGGAATCTAATTCCTAATAGAACTGTATTTACAATTAGTCCTTAACACTCCCCCTCACGTTAGAGCATAGGCGTTACTTATGCCCAACTTGTTACAAAGATAGTCAACCCGTCCATTTAGAGCTTTTGTAAAGATATCTACTAATTGGTCACTCGTTTTAATGTGCCCTATAGAGATTACACCCCATTGTATCTTTTCACAATTGAAATGACAATTAATTTCAATATGTTTTGTTCATTTATGGAATACCGGATTTGATGCAATGTGAAGAGCAGCTTGATTATCATACCATAACTATGCAGGCAAGGATGACTTGAAGCCAATTTCCTCTAACAACTGACGAATCCAAATTAATTCACAAGTAGATTGCGTCATAGCTCGATATTCTGATTCAGCACTCGGTCGTGAGACTACATTTTGTTTTTTGCTTCTCCACGATATAAAGCTTCCACCTACAAAGACACAATATCCTAAAGTTGATCTTCTATCAACCTTCGAACCTGTCCAATCCGCATCTGAAAAACACTCAATGTTCAAATGTCCGTGATTACTATAAAGCAAGCCACGACTTGGATTACCTTTCAAGTAACACAAAATCTGTCATAAAGTTTTCCAATGGATAATAGTAGGAGAAGACATAAATTGGCTTAAGACGCTCACAGAGTAAGTAATATCTGGACGTGTTACCGTAAGATAATTCAATTTGCCCACCAATCTTCTATACATCTTAGGATCATCAAATGACTCACCATTAGTTGAAAGTTACAAATTGGGAGTCATTGGAGCAATGCATAGCTTGGCACCCAACTTTCTAGTTTCCTTCAATAAGTCAGGAATATATTTCCTTTGAGATGAGAAGATGTCTTTCTTACACCTAGACACTTCAATACCAAAAAATACTTCAATGATCCTAAGTCTTTTGTCTGGAACCGAGTTTGGAGAAATGACTTGAGTGATGTAATGTCGGCTGAATCACTTCTTGTAATAACAGTGTTATCAATATAAACCACAAGTAGAATCAAACCAATCTTAGTACTTCTAAAAAACACAAAATGATCAGAAGTACTCTTCTGCATGCCAAATTGGTGTACCGCATCGCAAAATCTACCAAACCAAGCTCTAGGATTCTGTTTTAGGCCATAAAGAGATTTGCGAAGTTTACACACTTTATCCTACTCCCCTTGAGCAACAAAGCCTGACGGTTGCTCCATGTAAACTTCCTTTTGAAGATCCCCATAAAGAAAAGCATTCTTAACATCCAACTGATGTAAAGGCCAAGCAAAAGTAGCTGTAAAAGAAATGAACAAACGAACAGATGACAACTTGGCAATAGGAGAAAAAGTATCAGAGTAATCAAGGCCATAAATCTGAGAATAGCCCTTAGCAACTAAGCGAACCTTGAGACGAGTAATGGACTCATTAGGATTCACTCTCACGGTGAAAATCCATTTACAACCAATAGCTTTCTTACCTGTCGGGAGAGGCACAAGATCTCAAGTACCATTAGTATTTAAGGCAGCCATCTCTTCTTTCATTGCTGCCCACTAACCAGGATGGGACAAAGCTTGAACAACAGTTTTAGGGGTAGAAACAGAGTCTAGGTTACTTACAAAACAATGAGATGAAGTAGAAAGATGATCATAACAGACAAATGAAGAAATAGGATAGGTACACTTGCATTTACCTTTTTGAAGAACAATGGAAAGGTCAAGGTCTAACGGAGGAGTGGATGGCACAGGTTGAGTAGAGAGAATCGGATCTTCTATTGAAGTCATAGTTGTGAAAAGCGCGCCTGACTCAAGGCGCAGGTCCTAGAGTCTCAACAGTTGAAAGTCGAGCGATCTTACTGAGCCGTGCGCCTCTGGAAAAAAGCCCTTGCCTAGGCGTAGGTGCAAGGCACAAAAAAAGGTTGCCTTTTGTTTTCCAACAGATTTTTTAGGATTTTTCTTTTTAATATATGTGGGTGTATTTATATAGACTTCTATTAATAAAAAAGAAGTAAGAGGAATAGAAGATATTAGTAGATTTGCAGAAGAAACAACGTAGATCCACTCTACCTCAAACTCTACATCAGTTCATCGACAATCAAAGAAAGCCCCCAATTAGATGATTTAAATCAATTAAAGCTTTCAGAAAGAAGTCTTCTCCTCCAATTTTTCTCCTCCAATTCAGCAACTGATTAATATAAAGGAAAGGTAACGTCTCTCAACTTCTCTTTTGATTTTTTTTTCAATTTCCCTCTCTTAATTTGAATCAATCAGCTTCTACTCCCTTCTCTTTCAAGTCCAATAGCTTCCATTATAAGCTGTTATGTTGTTGAATTTTTTACTGATTTGTGTTGCTGAATTGAGGCTAATGGCCATTACTTTTAGTTTAGGGCTGCTGAAATTATTATTTATTTAAAGCTATGGTTCTTAACATCTTATTATACATTACTTTCAATTATGTTTAGATATACCAAGTATTAAATAGTGTGATTTAAGAATTTATATGTTTTATATTATTAATATGAACTTTTTTGTTCAATTTTAGAATTATTTTATATTTTTTCAATTTTTTCTATATTTTTGCGCCTAAGCTCGCTCAGGTGCATGCTCGCCTTCGCGTTGCGCATTGTGCCTAGGCTCTAAGATCCCTTTGTGCCTTAGTGCGCCTTACGCCTTTAACAACTATGGTTGAAGTAGCAAGTGGGGAAGTGAGTCAAGAGCCCCTGGTCTTCTGGAATAAATCTATTCAAAATGAGGGTGAGCAGATGTTGGTGCAGGAGCAGGAATAGGAGCAGCAGACGCTATAGCAGAAGCAGGTTGAAGATCAGGAATAGTAGTAGGAGCAGGAGAGCGAGGAAGATGCTGGATAGTGTAGACTAAAAGTTCATCATCCTCTCCCTCACTCTTATATAGAGAAGGAAAAAATAGAGTAGTCTCAAAGAATATGACATCTAAAGAAACAAGATAACGGTTAAGACTAGGAGAAAAATATTGATATCCTTTTTGATGCCGAGAAGACCCAAGAAAAACTCATTGAAGGGACTTTGGATCTAATTTAGAAACCCGTGGACGAACATCACGAACAAAAGTAGTACAACCAAAAATACGAGGTTCAATGGGGAATAGAAGCTTAGAAAGAAACAATACATTATAAGAAATTTCACCATTGAGCACAGAAGAAGACACGTGGTTGATAAAAAAACATGCAGTAGAAACAGCATCAGCTTTAAAATGTTTAGGGATCTTCATTTGGAATGAAAGTGCCCTAGTAACCTCAAGAAGATGTCTATTTTTCCTTTCGGCAACCCCATTTTGAGGAGTATCAACACAAGCTATTTGATGGAGAATACCGTTCTGTGACATATAAGATTGGAAGGAACTAGATAGATATTCTTTAGCATTATCACTTTGCAGTATGCAAACAAAGGTATTAAATTGAGTTTTTATCTCAGTATGGAAGGAATAAAAAATAAAGAATATCTCTGAATGAGTTTTCATTAAAAATAACCAAGTAACATGAGAATAATCATCCACAAAAATGACAAAATACTTAAATCCAGTTTGAGAAATAACAGGACATGGACCCCAAACATCAGAATGAACTAACTCAAAAGGAGATGAAACCCGTTTATTGACTCGAGGAACTAAAGGTAAATGATGATGTTTGGCCAACTGACAAGATTTACATTCTAAAACTGATAAAGACTAAAACTGCAAACACAACTTCTTTAAAGTAGACAATGAAGGATGACCCAAATGACAATGAACCTCAAGAGGAGATAGAGCACCAACACAAGCAAGAGATAACGAAACTTGTTCATTTAGAAGATAAAGGCCACCAGACTCACGTCCTTTACCAATAATCCACTTCGTCAAAAGATCTTGAAACACGTAATAAGTAGGATAAAATTTAACATAATAGTTCAGTATACGAATGATTTTGCTAATAGACAATAGATTGAACGAAAAATGAGGCAAACAAAAAACAAAAGACAATGGAAGAGATGAGATGGGGTTAGCAGTGCCAATATATTGGACAGAACATGTGGATCCATTAGCTAGAGTAACATGACGATTAGATAGTTTAGGTTCTTTTAATGAGGATAAGAGACTAGGGTTATTTGTCATGTGATCTGTGCAATCAGAATCAATGACCCATTCTAAAGAGGTAGACGTAAGGCATGTATTAGGGGTGCTTGAATTGGTAGCAACAACAATTGAGGAATCAGTAGACTTAGAAGAACGGTATCTAGAGAGCTCAGCATACTTTGCAGTAGAAATGGTCACAGTGTTGTTAGAAGAAACAACCGCAGAATCTTAAGTGACTATATTTGCCCTTGGCAGCTTAATTATCAATTTCTTGCAATACCGTTTACTGTGGCCAGGTTCATGGCAATAATGGTGAACAATAATGCTTGCCTCCCGATTAAGTGCTCCATTATTACAATTATTTCCTCCTCTTCTTTTGTTTCTTGGCTACCTAGCTACCAGATTACGACTCATAAGGGCATTATTTTCAAAAGGGGAAGGGGTATGAGATCTTTCAGTACGTAGTAATCTAGTGAAAGTTTTTTGAAGAGACGTAATGTCATTGCTTGAAAGAACCTGTGATTTGGCAGTTTCAAATATCGGAGCAAGACCTACAACTCATCACAGCCTTTTATTGTCATTGAGTCTATTGAACCTTAACATCATGGCTAAAAGGTAATAAAACATTAACCTCCTAGTAAATCTTCTTAAATTCCATGAAATAAGCTGTAAGGGGCTTATCTTGCTAGTTGGCTCGATAAAATCGTTTGCATGCTTCATACATATGAGACAGATCACCCCTTACCCGAGTATAGAAATTTAAGATAATCCATGAGCTTCTTAACAAATTCACAATGATTAATTAAACCAATTACCTCACTGCCAATGGAATTCTAAAGCTATAAAAATAATCAAGCATCCTCCCTAAGCTATATTTGTTTAGCAGCTCCTTCAAGTGGATCATTGGTCTAAGTGGTCATCTTTATTGAAACTACGAAAATATATACGAATTGTTTTAATCCATGCCAGAAAATTGGAGCCATTAAGTTTGTGTTCTGTTATTTTATTCAATAATGGCATCACATCAGTGATGACAGATTTTGATTTGGAAGCCTTTGGTGTAGTCATGATGTGACCAAACGCTCAAAACAAATGTAGCACAACAAAGGAAAACTATTATTCTTGGTAACTCGATAGCAGAATAACAAAGAGGCAGCAGCAAAATGCAAATGCATAAATTCAGACCGTACCCGACACAACAACAGCAAAGGTGCACCATGAAAAAACTCCATAGAAGTCAAAGAGGGCCGACGCAACACACTGGGTTGCACTGTACTGGCAGTATTGACGTCAGAAACTAAGAGCTGGTAACAGGTGGGTGCGTTAGGCATGTGAAGCCTCCTCGCGAGGGTTCCTGTGACCGGACTTAGGGGGAGAGCCGATCGGCGGCCTGCCCTTCTTCCTTGGGTGACGGTGAGACAAAAATACCAGCCTAGGTGGGAGACCTAGACTGTCAATCACCAAAAAGAAAAATTTTTTTTTCTCTGCTGAGGCAAAAGAGCAAAATCTGTGTTTTCTTTTTTTTTTCCCTAACGAGCCGAAGGCTCTGATACCATGTAATTTAATGGTTGTAAGCAACCCCTAGGATCAACGCCGATGCAGAAAGTATTTTTCCAAGAAAAACTGAATGATTCCAGAGATGCTCTTGCCATCCTCATGCCATCCATTTATAGACTCCCATAACTAACTTTGCTAAGATGGCCTGGTGCCTTGGTCTCCAATCCCTGTAGCAGTATTTACATCATTGACCCAGCCTTTTTAATTCATCTAGAATATACTTTGTAGGGCCTTGGGCTTGGATGCACCATTGTAACATTATTATCCCTTGCGAGATTAGCTTTTTTCCTCAAGGCTGAATTCTGGAAATTGTCCCACCAAGTCTGATTCGGTGATCTATGTGGCTTCTTCCTCAGTTTGCCCTTTCTGTTTGAGAAGCAATTGTTGGACTTGCTGTTTGTTTTTCATTATAACCCGATGCTGATAGACTTTTTTTAGGCTTAAGCAAGGGCCCCTCCTGGTGAGCTAGGCTCTCTGGTAGCATATCAAGCACTGGGTGATCCCCAACTTTGAGTTGTGAGACGTGAAAGACAAGGTGTATTTTAGCAAAAACAGGGAGCTTTAACTTGTAAGCCATAACTAATAGCTTCCCAGTTACTTCAAATGGTCCGTAATAATGAGATGCCAATTTGGTACTGATCCTTGTGGCAACAGAGTGCTGACGGTGGGGTCCTAGTTTCAAGAAAACCTTGTCTCCAACTGAATAGTTTACATCCCTACGATGTTTGTTGGCATGTTTCATCATTGATTGCTGAGCTTTGTGAAGGTTGAAGCTGAGTTGGCAGATTATCTCATCTCTATTTTGGAGGTGTTGAGATAGAGCCTCCATTCTAGATTTGCCCGGTAGATGCTGCTGTAATGTGGGCGGTGGACAGCCATAGATAGCCTCAAACGGAGTCTTGGAAATGACACTCTGAAAATTATTGTACCAATACCCTGCCCAACAAAAGCCAAGTGGACCAAGATTTTGGTTGTTCAGAGGAAAAACACCCTAAGTACGATTCTAGACTTCTATTAAGATTCTCTGTTTGGCCGTCGGTCTGAGGGTGGTAGAGGAGCTAACTCTCAGCTAAGTGCCATGAAGACGGAGCAGTTCTTTCCAGATATGACTCAGGAATATGGGGTCTCTGTCACTCAACAGACTTTGGAATGCCATGAAGGCGAACTACCTCGATGAATATCTCAGCCACCTTCGAAGCTGTAAATGGGTGGCGGAGAGGGATGAAATGAGCGTATTTCGAGAGTCGATCCATCACAACCAGAATACAATCCACCCCATTGGATCTTGGTAGCCCAGTAATGAAATCAAGGGTATGTCTTCCCAAATTTGATAAGGGATGGGAGCATATGTAAGAGGCCTGAAGGTGTTTGGGCTTCATACTTTTGCTTTTGACACACAATGCGAGAAGCAACAAACTTTTGAATCATGGACATCATTCATTTCCAATAGAAAGTCGAGGCCAAGCCGCGATAGGTTCTCAATGCTCTTAAGTGGCCACTCATTTTAGTGGAGTAATATTCAGCCATTAGTTTAGGTAACCATTGAGAGGAGGAAGGAAGCACAAACCTGCCTTTATAGAACAATCACCCATGAACAAGGGAATAGTGGGTTTGAGGAGCTGTTTGGGTAGCCAAATCAGGGATTATCTTGGAAAGTTGAGTGTCCTGGTGTATCTCGTTCTAAATGTCATCCTAATTTATCTATTTAGGAGTGGAAATAACCTGGAGATCGAAGTCCTCAACCCTATGAGAGAGAATCTGCCATCCCCAGTTTATACTCAATAGTGAAACCATATCCTAGAAGCTTTGCTAACCAGTATTGTTGAGCTGGTGTTGAAACTTCCTGATGGAGAAGGTGTCGAAGGCCCCTTTGGTTAGTGCGAACAGTGAATCTTTGCCCAATCAAATAAGGATGCCAGTGGCGAATAGAGAGTACAAAGCCATAAGTTCATTCTCATATGCAGAACGAGTAGGAGCAGGATGTCTAGTAGCCTTGCTAAAATAAGTGAGAGGCTTCTCTTGTTGCATTAGAACTGCCCCAATCCCAGACTTGGAAGCATCCGTTTCAACCATAAAGGGCAGATACAAAATTTTGGGGGGGGGTGGGAGGGAAGGGAAGATGATTGCCTCTTGGAGTTTATCAAATGATTCTTGAGCTTGAGCAGTCCAGAGAAATGAAAGCTAATTTTCTTTCTTGAGGAGGTTAGTCAATGGTTGAGCAAAATGCCCATAATTGAGGATGAAACGACGATAATAGCCAGTGAAACCAAGAAATTTTAAAAGGTTCCACTGCAACACTCTTGGAGGAGATCACACGACCCAAATATTCCACCAATTGTCTCCCTATAGAGCATTTTAAAGGGTTCCATTGCAACACCTCATCATGGCTTCACAGAGACTTGCAGCATTAGGTGATCTCATGCGAACTCTAATAGATTCCTTGAGGCCATTCAGGAAATAACAAAGCAACTATGGGTCTGAAAGTTCTGGAGTTTGAGCTGCTCGTGAAGTAAAATCATCAACGATTCAGAAACAGACTTGGTTTGTTTAATGGCCGCCAAGTTTTCATATGGATTAATGGCAAAATCGTAGTTGTATTGCTGCAGGAGTTCTGTTTTCAGTTGGGATCAGCCCATTTGCGGGTAATGGTGGCGTAACCACTGGCCCCAATGAAATGGTGCGCCTCCATACATATTAGAGCAAAGGAAAGGTGTGTAGCAGGTGGGATATTATACAATTCAAAGTATTGTTTAGCTCTGGCCACCTATTCAATTGGGTCAATTCCGGTGAAGGTAGGCATATCAATCTTTTTAACTTGGAATGGTGTTGCCTTCAATGGTGTTTGGGAAAGTGGATGAAATTGTGTGATGGGATGAAGAAGGTGATGGAGGTGTTTCATCAATTTGGGTTTTACCTTTAAGAAGGATTTGTTTTGAGCTCATTGAATTTTGTTGGAACTTTGAAAGTTGACATGTATTCTCAAGTTTGAAAGAGGGAAAGGATTCCTCAATGGTTGCTACAGTCTTCTCTAATTGTTCCAGTCGCTGCTCCATTCTTGTTATGGGCATGAGCAGAACAAAATTTCGAATCCAATGGCAGGTCGGACCAATTTGTTAGTGTGAAGATGCAGCAAGAAAAAGACAGTAAACTTAATAGGAACAGAAAACTGAGATTTGGGATGGAAGGCTTGAATTCTATTGATGAAAGTAACTGTTTACAATATCAATTCTGGAAATCAAGAACCAAGGAACAAAAGAACAAGTTAATAGAAGGAAAGATGAAAAGACAAATGGTTGCAAGCAACTCCCAGGAACAAGCCTGATGCAGAAAATATTTTGCCTAAAAAACTGAATGATTCCAGAGATGCTCTTCCCATCCTCATGCCTTCCATTAATAGATTCGCACAACTAACTTTGCTGAGGTGGCGGGGTGCCTTGTTTTCCAATTCCTGTAGCAGTATTTACATCATTGACCACAGCCTTTTTAATTCTTCTAGAATATACTTTGTAGGGCCGAGGGCCTGGATCTGCCGTTGTAACAATTATCAAGGCCGCTTTTGAATTTAGCCACAATTTACAGTCTTCCCTTTTTAAACGAAAAAGCCAAAAGCAATTTCATTTCCTAATATTGATGTCTACTTAACAAAAGGATGTGACTTAACAACAACAACCAAGTAGTAATCTTAAACTAGTTGAGGTCCATTATGTGAATTCTTTGTTTCCATTTCTCTATTTATAGCTAAGTCTGCACTAATGTCAAGAAGTAATAGAGCTTTTTAGACAACATCATGTGGTTATAGGCTACCTTAGCCCCTTTTAGCACCCTTTACCATCAATGTATTGCACTAGTGACCGAAACACATGGGACGTATAAATCGTCTCATATGTTATTCTATTGTTTTATCTCTAACTTTTTCTACTTACTGCTTTTTTCTGATGTGGTCATTTCTGATCTTGTTCAATTTTGTGTGAGCACACATCCAACTAACATTTTCATTTTTGCAGCATTCATCTTCTGAATATGTTGCACATTCGGGTTCCAACATTCACTCCCTGCACTATCAAATGACTTTTTTTATAGTTCATAGTCTTGACATTGTGTTCTATTATGTGTAGGATGAATCTGTGCCGTTATCCTGATGTTTGAGTTTCTTTATTGTTCTATTCGCTACACTTCGTTAATTTGCGTGACGATTTGTGAATTCTCTTTTTGTTAGGGAAGCAATTATTGAAAGAGAAAATGTCACTTCAAGATTTAGTGTGTTCATAACATACTATCATTGTCAATTAGTATGAAATTGAAGATGCTATGTTCTCAATTATTTTGAATATTATTGTTTACTTGAGAATGTTACTAGAGAAGTTATTTTACTTAACATTGGTTTTTCTTACAACATAAATGTTCATTTTGGGCAGATTTGCCGTGTTGAGGACCTTCTTGTGAGTGGCGTTGTTAAGGGAAGTGTCATACACATCCACAGGGCAAGGACTATCATTGTTGATACCAGCGGATTGATTACTGCATCAGGTTTAGGTAGCGAAGTGTCTCCTTGCTCTCTTTCTCCCCCTTATTGCTTTTCTTTGGGCGTAGAGAGGCCATTGTGCTAACTACTCTATCTGCAGAAAGTTGATGTTGCTTGTCTATGCTTCTAACCATCTAGAGAGCCTGTTTTTTAGGTTGCAGTGAAGGTATTGGAAAAGGAAATTATTCTAATGGAGCAGGCAGTGGTGCTGGGCATGGGGGACGAGGAGGGTCAGGCTATTTCAATGGCATTGTGAGTGATGGTGGTAATAAATATGGTGATGCTGATCTTCCTTGTGAGTTGGGAAGTGGAACTGAGGGTCCTGATAAATCCTATGGGAATGTGATTGGTGGGGGAATGATCGGTATGTTTGATGAGGAGTTTCCTTAAAATAAAAAACCATTCCATGTGCTATTTTGCCCTTATTTTCATATAATAAAGCTGCTAGGATGTTTTTGAACAATTGATGGAATCTCCACAAATACATGCATATGATGCATTTTAAGTCTTTCATCCAAACTGCTTTTTGTGACATTATTCTAAGATTATGCTTACCAATTGGTTTTTCATGTCTTTGCTAGTAATGGGATCAATCCAGTGGCCATTGTTAAGACTTGATCTTTATGGATCTTTGAAGGCTGACGGTCAAAGCTTTGATAAAGCATCAAGAAATAGTAACAGTTCTTTGATTGGTGGACTTGGTGGAGGTTCTGGCGGGACAGTTCTTCTTTTCCTTCAAGAGCTTGTGCTTGCCAATAACTCATATTTATCTGTCTTAGGGGGGAGTGGTGGTCCACTTGGGGGCGGTGGAGGTGGCGGTGGAAGAGTCCATTTTCATTGGTCTAAGATAGACACTGGGTATGATTATGTTCCAGTTGCAAGTATAAGTGGTTCAATCAACAGTAGGTATGTCTTTTTGAATTATGGTCGGCTTCTGAATAGATCTGCAATTTTAGAACTTCTGAATATATATATATATATATATATATATTTAGTTTTAATTCTCAATTTTGGTATTCTTGATTGCTATCCATCAATAACTGATACAGCAGAACTTTTCCACTTAATATTCTATGACTTTGCCATATGTTTGTGTAGGTCAGAGTCTTGCATTGTATTATTATTCCACCCAATAATATGCATCCATACAGTGGTACTCATGTTATCTAGTATGATATCATGCATGCCTGCAGCTAATGTATGTGAACTTTCTTGCATCGAGGGTTGTATTTTCTACTTCTGTGTTGTCTATCTTCTTATGCATAGTCTCTGAAGAAGTGCCTTCAAAAGTCAAGACCTTCCTTTTTATCGGCATTTTTACTTCATGTATAACAGTGGAGGTGCTGGGGATAATGGAGGCCTTTTTGGAGAAGGCGGCACTGTTACTGGAAAAAAATGCCCGAAAGGACTCTATGGTACATTTTGCAAGGTACCTTCTTTGTTCTTCCATGTTGACTTATTCTGATTGTTTGCCCCTTATTGTTAGACTTAGAGTAATAGATCATGTGCCATCATATAAACAGGGGTAAACATGCAATTCAGCAATTCATTCTCGCTATTTGCATTTTAGTGTTTAGTTCAGTCTAGAATTTTGTTTTGAAATATCTGAGTTGGATTTTTGTGAAATTTTGTTTAACATTCCTAATCCAAATAGAGCAAGGGAAATCCCAATATTCATGTAAATGCCTAGATAATGCTTTAGTTTTCTTATGCTTTACGGCTTAAATGTTGACTCATATTTGTTTGGTGTCTTTCCCTCTCACTAGCTGTCTTACTTTTATTTCTGCAATCATTTTAGGCTTTGGAAGTACATTTTCATGCCTGCTACAACCTTTTTACATTTATTGCAAGGTCCAGAACTCAACAAATAGGACTTCTGAAAAAAAAAAAATCAACTTAAACCTAATTTGTTTGCTTTAACTTTGTTTCAGCAGCCTCATTTTATGTTTCTTACACTGAATGTCCTCCCTGTTCATTTATTAGCTTCAGTGCATTTTTATACTAAGTTAAAACTCTTTAATATAACCAATTAAAAAACCTTGTCTCAGCACAAAATGAAACATAGGCAGAAAGAACTGTCCAAATCAATCCTATGTTATGGCAAGTCATTTAAGTGTTGCAAAAAGTATGCTATTTGCACAATCATGTTAGAGAAACCGCTTTGCTTTATATCTTTGGAAAACCTTTAATTTGAGTCCTAATAAAGTTTTTTCCTGAGATTTTGAATATTAATAGCTTTGTTGAACATCCCCTCCTTAAAGCAGTTTCATAGGAGGATTACTTTATACAATTTACGAATCAAATGTAAAATCATTCTGACAAAATTTAGATTACTTTCTTATCCCCTGTGTGAGGTGCAATCATTTATTTCATCAAAGAAGAGTTAATTTCCAAGTTTTAACTACTGTGTGTATTTCCTTTTCTGTTATAGCTTTCGTGTGTTTACAATTAAAATTATTGGAGTCATGTAGCCAATAAGTTTGCAACTTGTTTCAAATAAATTTTAGTTTATTATGCAACTATAAATTTCCTTGTGCACTTAACCACAGGAATGCCCAGTTGGCACTTACAAAAATATTGAAGGCTCTGATGCAAGACTTTGCACTCCTTGTTCTCTCGAGCTTCTTCCTAATCGTGCAAATTTCATATATGTACGAGGTACAGTGTCATATTGCTTCTAGACTATAGTCGCTATCTTTGTCTCTCTGTGTTTAGCTTTTATAGGCTGAGAATGAAATCCTGCAGGTGGAGTTAGTGAGCTACCTTGTCCCTATAAATGCATATCTGAGAAATACAGGATGCCAAATTGCTATACTCCTCTTGAAGAGCTTATATATACATTTGGAGGTCCTTGGCCTTTTGCCCTTATTCTGTCTGGCCTCTTGGTGCTTCTAGCTCTGTTGTTAAGTACGCTGAGAATAAAATTGGTCGGATCAGGCTCTCATGGTTCACACTCAATCGAGCACCAGAGTCATCATCATTTTCCACATCTACTTTCCTTATCAGAGGTACAATATCGATAAAACCATTCCTTGCTTCAACGTTTGTTGTTTGCAGCTATTATAGTGTATCACAAAGCATCCTTTTTTTCAACTTCAGGTGCGGGGAACTAGAGCTGAAGAAACTCAGAGCCATGTCTACAGAATGTATTTTATGGGTCCAAATACTTTTAGGGAACCCTGGCATCTTCCTTACTCTCCTCCGAATGCAATTATTGAAATTGTGTAAGTTAAGGTTATGGCAATGAAGAGTACCAGCTGATAGCATAATTGGTGAATGCCATTATCATAATATACAAGTTAACACGTGAAGTGATGTCAGTTGAAACATCAAATTTTTCGTTCAAAAATCATTAACTCTAGTAAATTCGTTTCTTAATTCCTACCATCATTTAAAGCCTTGATGGAAATCTCACCCTTTTTTCATCTGAACTTTATCCGTTTTTCTATCAGTGTCTGCACTTTATCTTTTGTCAATTAAGTGTTGGTAAATTTTTTACAATTAGGTCCATTTGTTTGGAATTTATTGCCAAAATATCAAAATGGATTATTTTGCCCCATTATTTACTTCATTTCTGTAAATTATCACTTTTCTCATTTTATTTCTTTCCTCTCATTTTTGTTTATGTTATTCTGTTTTTTTTTTTTTTTCAAAAAAGCAAAGATATAAGACAATAAAAAGTTAAAGAAAATTTAGAAATAGAAGTAAAGTGAATGGATGTTTACATTTGATATCATTTATCGAATAAAAATTTTTATTTTAATTTCTTGGGAAAAAATTCTGGTTAAATGTACTTAATTGAAAAAAAAATTCTGTTCAGACACAATTTACAAAAGATAAAAATAATTGAAACACAAAAAAAGAAAATTTGGCGATGTTCAAACATCAATTATCTAATTATCTTTCCCCCCTTATTTGTGCCTTTTTCACCTTATTCTAATAGTGCTTCAACTTCTACTTCATTCTGTCTTTCAGCATTTTGCTGTTAATACTTTTGAAGCCTTAATATTAGAGGCACAAAAGGGGTTAGTGTTGTGCTTCCATTCTGTCTTTATTTTCATTATTGACAGGCCATTTTGATCTGCAGGTATGAAGATGCTTTTAACAGATTTATTGATGAGATAAACTCTGTTGCTGCATATGATTGGTGGGAAGGTTCAGTCCACAGTATACTTTCAGTGCTAGCCTATCCTTGTGCCTGGTCTTGGAAACAGTGGCGGCGGAGAAACAAAATTCATCGACTTCAGGAATATGTCAAGTCTGAATATGACCATTCATGTCTTCGCTCTTGCCGATCGCGAGCCTTGTACAAAGGAATGAAGGTTGGACTCATTATGCTTTCTTACCATTTTATCTGCCACTTAAAATAACATGGAGCAGACTTTGCTTTTTCAAGGTTGTTCTATTTTTCTAATAAAAGCTTGGAACACTTCCAAATATTGTTGTTGTACCCAAAAGTTGAGTTCTTATAAAACACCCAAGCTTTTACATTCCACTTAACACCTTTAAATAATTCTAATTAAACTGTAACTTAGGAATATAAGTGCTAGTAAAATAGATTTATATCTATATAGTGCATGTAAAATATAAAGATATAATCTTTTAATTCAAAAATCTTTTGATTAAACTGTAACATAGAAATATAATTGCATGTAAATATTTAAACTGTAACATAGAAATATAATTGCATGTAAATATTAATATCTATATAAATTACTCAATCTTTTTCCTTAAAATATAATTTTTAGAGAATTAATTATAACTATCAATGTTTTTGCCCTATTCTTTACATATTTACATAATTTAAGGAAAAGGAATTAGTTCTTTAAAAATTAACTTGTAAAGAAAAAGGGAAATATATTTTTGCATGGTATGAAACTATCAATTAATCTTTTACATCAATGTTTGTTCAATATTTATTAATGTAATATTTATTAATATGTTTAAGATAAATTTCTTATTTAATTTTTTATTTAATAGTATTTGGATTTAAGTAGGAAATCTATATAACCAATATTGAAATAATTTATTATTTAAACTCTTACCTGATAAGAATTAGATTTAAGTAAAAACTCAATATAACCTATCAAATTCAAGATTACTTTAAAAATAACTATTCATAAATTTATTATTTATCCAATCAAAATATAGGACAATTTGTCAATTATTAAAGTGAACCATGTCCATTTTTTCGTCCATCCCCAATATAGATTAAATGTGCACCTTAGGCACACCTTGCTTAAGGCTCAAAGGCTTGCGCATCAACAGTGCTTAGGTGGTCGCCTCTTGGTTGCCTATTTTGCTCTTCAGGCGCATGAAAGGCATGTGTTTCTATTATTTTTTCTTGAATAAGTCACCTAGGGTTTTCTTTCAACATAAAGCTGTCCAGCCTGCATCTATTTACATAAAATAAATAATACATTAGTAAATAAAAGGATTAGAACGCTACACAAAACCCAGTGATATGCTTTGTGATCTAGCTTCTACTCCATCTAGTACTTGCCTCCTGCAATCTAGTCTTTTATTCAGCAGCCATTCTGATATACTTTTCTCAGTTACTCTTCCTATATTTGCTTTTTTTCGGGGGTTGTTTTTTCCAAATCTTTTTATACCTTTTCTATCCTAACTCTAATATCTTAAAATATAAGTTGTCATATTGCACCTCACCTTGCTCAGGCTCACACCGTATTTGCCTAGAGGCTAGTGCCTAGGCTCCAACAACCCTTTGTGTCTTAGTGTATCTTGCGCCTTTGATTACAAGTTAAATCTAATTAGTACATATATAATTTTTATGTTCTGTTAAACTAGAAAAGTTAATTCTTTATACCAAAATGTATAACTCTTCAATATATGGTGTACTTTCTACTCATTGATTAGTAATGACTCTGAACTATGTTCAAGTCAAAGAACCTATCTTATATCAGAAGTTTTATAATGTAACTGCCATTTGAAAAAGGGAAAAATTTCTGATGAGTATTATTTATTATTTGAAAGCTGAAGGGTATCGATTGAGTTAAATTATTTGGAGGAACCAAACGTAACCTAAAAGATCAAATTTGAATGAGGGTTAGAAAATAGCTTGGTGAATTTTTCAGATATTATTGTGAGGGTAGAAAGGAAGATGGTTTTTTTCCTTCATTTTCCTCTCATCTGGTTAATGTTATATTTAGGATTACACTTCCATCCCTTAATATATCTAGTCAAACCACTGATTAGGTGCATTTTCCATCCTTCATTTTCCTCTCATCTGGTTAATGTTATATTTAGGATTACACTTCCATCCCTTAATATATCTAGTCAAACCATTGATTAGATGCATTTTCCATCTATTGCCCTGCCTCTCATTTTCTCTCTTCGAAATAAAGCCTAAAACTAATTTTAGAAAGGCTTGTAAGTATTCATCCCTGTTCTTTCCTGGACTATTTTAAGGCAGGCTTTTGAAAATTCAAAATGACATCTCAATTTTCTGAGATTATTCTAGACTGTCTTAATATTATTCTTGGATTTCATTCTCACAAAGGAAAAAAAAAAGATATTGTTGGCTTGGTTGTGGATGCAACAAACTCTCAATGGAAAGCATCTAACCTTTTTTTTTTTTATTAAATCTTCTCTTGGGCATGGGCTTTGTTTTAAGGACAAAAAAAGATATCTGTCATTTGTTAGAACTAGGCATCTAGCACTTATGCCATGGTAAATTTCTTGCATGAATTTGGATTTTCCCATTGCTTTAAATTTACCCATAGAAATTGCTATTTGACATCTTTTTTGCTGCTGATCTTCTCTTAAGGATTTATTATTTAGTTATTTTCCAATGCAAAAATAAACATTGTCATTTGCCTTATAAGAGTGACAATGGATGCAGGTTGGAGCAACACCAGACTTGATGGTTGCATATATTGATTTTTTCCTCGGTGGTGATGAGAAGCGTTTAGATATTGTATCTATAATACAAAAGAGATTTCCTATGTGCATAATTTTTGGTGGAGATGGGAGCTATATGTCACCTTATAATCTTTACAGTGACACACTGCTGACAAATCTTCTTGGACAGGTATTGCTTAACTTCTACCATTCTCTCTCTGATATGCATCTGATGTACAGAAATATTCTGTATCCAGCATGTCCCTGCATCTGTGTGGAATCGATTGGTGGCTGGTTTAAATGCGCAGTTGAGGACTGTGAGGCATGGGTCTATCCGTTCTGCACTACTTCCTGTGATTGATTGGATCAATACTCATGCAAATCCCCAACTTGAGTTCCATGGGGTTAAGATAGAGGTTGGATGGTTCCAAGCTACAGCGTCTGGTTATTATCAGTTGGGCATCTTGGTAATGGTTGGTGAATATACTCTACACAGTATGCATCAGTCTGATTTGTTAGATGAAAGCAATGGTGAATGCACAAGGTAACTAACTAGCATCTATCAAATTACTTAAGCTTGTAATATAATTTAGCATATTTCACATTTTGTTTTCATTTCTCAAGTCCTATTATGTTTAATTAGCTTTAGCTGTTTTCAATTGATTTTGGTCTTTTATTAACCTGTTTTCTAGGAAGAATGCTTTGTACACAAGCAGAAGTCATAAGCAGCTGCAGCAGGATCGGCCATACATGAGTCAAGTTTTATCTCGTAAAAAGATGACTGGAGGGATTAATGGAGGTCTCATAAATGATGCTACCTTGAAATCTTTGGAGTTTAGAAGGGACTTCTTCTTTCCATTTTCTCTCTTATTGCACAATACAAGACCTGTTGGACGACAGGTACTTAGATGACGATGTTTTGCTCTCTCTTTGTTAGGCTGATTTGCTTGATATTGTTATCATCTAATGCTTAAATGTTCGTGTTACAGGACACTCTTCAGCTTTTCATAACTGTCATACTTCTGGCAGATCTTTCCATCACCCTTCTCACTTTGCTTCAGTTCTATTGGATTTCTCTTGGCGCATTCCTTGCAGTCTTGCTTATTCTTCCGCTATCCTTGCTTTGTCCATTTCCGGCTGGCTTGAATGCCTTATTCAGCAGAGAACCTAGAAAAGCTTCACTTTCTCGTATATATGCATTGTGGAACATTACATCTCTGTCTAATATTGTAAGTTATACTAAGAGTGCAGTATGGTTTTGAAATTAAGTTTGCCCAATTTGGGCTTTACATTTGGCAAGGGATTACGTGTTCATAAAGTTGAAGATGGAAGTCACCTATCTGATTATGGCTGTACTTATTGAAAAATTTGCAGAAATGACTTGGCACAGCCAATAACATTGTTTCATGAAGTACTCTTTTTGCTGATTCCATAAGAAATAACGGTTGAGTTGCCTTTTGCAGGCTGTAGCTTTCATCTGTGGCATTCTTCACTATGGACTTTCTTATATCCATCCATCAGGCAAGGAAAACAATTGGAACATTAGAAGGTGAGATTTTATATTAATTCTCTTGAAACATATAATTGAAATGTGAATTTCCAATCAAAACTTAGTCAAATAAAATCAACTTTGTATGTATGCATGTGCACACGTTTTAGTTAAGTCTACAGCCTGCAACTAAGCTTTAATCCCAAACTAGTTGGATCTGCTGTATAAATCCTTTGTTTTCATTCTATTCTATTCATAGCTAAGTCTGCACTAATCTTAAGAAGTATAGATCTTTGTTGAGATAATTTACTCTTCATTAAGTTCTAAGTTTAGCTCTTCCTCATTTAAGACTTTCCACCATCAATTTATCACACTTATGAACTGGAACACATGGGGTCTATGTAGGACATGACCAAACTATCTCAAACGTTCTTCTGTCTTTTTATCCTTGGCTTGTGCTACTTGCACTTCTTGTTGGGATCATTTCTAATCTTATCCAATTTTTTGTGATCTTACATCTATCTTTACATCCTCATTTCTGCAACATTCATGTTAATATGTTGCGCATTCGGGCTTCAACATTCACTCCCATATAGCATGGCAGGTCTCACCTTTGGACTTACTTTTCACTTTGTTTGAAATTTTCCTACCACATAGCACACCTGTTGCAGTCTTTCATTTCATCTGTCCTATTTAGTTCTATGGGATACATCTTCATCTATTATGCCATCCTTTTAAAATACAGACCTAGATATTTGAATTAGCTGCACTTAGGCACCACAATACCATTCAATCTCAGCTCGCCTCCATTCTTATCATTGAGGTCAAATTTGTAGTGAATGTATTTTGTCATAGTTTTGCTTAACCTAAAATCCTTACTCTCTAGAGCGCTTATCCCTAATTTCAAATTTTCATTTACTCCTTCACTAGTTTTGTTGACTAAGACAATATCACCTGCAAGTAATACGCACCAAGGAACATCATCTTGTACACTATTAGTTAGCTCATCCATAACTTAACCAAAACAAGGTTTAATTATTTATTTATTATTTTTTTTTTTTTATAAACTAATTTCCTAGCCCATCATTTCTTGACTAGACAAAGAATAATGCAGCCGCAACTTGCAAACTATAATGACAACTCCAAATGTGACCATGCATGCCAATACACACAGGGGCCATCAAATAAAGCTCCACAATCTAGAACCATTTGAGAAACATGAACCAATGTAAATTCTCCATCCATATTACTAAAAGACAAATAAACTAGATGTGACTGAATCAGTTTATATGATCAAAAGAATAGAGAAATTACTAATTAGTCATCCCACAAGCCTACTTCCACAAGTGAATTTACTCCACCAAGTGTGTTTGTGACCCTTATCCCTTTCTCCTTTCATTTAGGTAAATCAACTTTGTCGAAACCCACATTGTAACTGGACAAGTCTCCAGCCTGGGCAATAAGTCGATCAGTTTGGCATTAACACCAAATCTAGCATTTCCCCGATAGCACAAATCAAATTCTTGTGGGAATTGGCAAATTGGTTCTTGTCTAGGGTGTTTTGGAGTTTGAAGAGGGTGAAGCGCTTCTTGAGTTCTTTGATGAGGTAAGGTAATGAGAACCAGTGTTATCAGAATCTTACGGTTCACGATAGGATCTTACAATTTGATTCAATTTTCATGCTAAATGATTTGAATCTTATGGCTGAATCGACATTGATCGTGAATCTTATGATTCATTCAAATCGATTCTATATCCAACGATTCACTTACCCTACAAAACCAATGGAAAAATCAATATAGAGAAAAAAAAGCAGGAGAATATAGTTATATTAGAAGATGAAGACGATGAAGGGCTCGAATTTGGAAATGATAATGAATAAATATGGATAGGAAATTTTAATGACTTGATAGTTTTGCTTTGTTTTATATTAAAATTTTAACTTCATGGTTTGATATTTAGAACTTGACAACTACACAAGTTACTAAGTTCTCTTTCATTTTGTCTTTTTTAAATGATTTAGAACTGAAATTTATATAAATAAACTATTAGCAATTAATTTTTAGTATTTTTTCACAAAATTAATGGAAATATATCCATAACTATGTGTATTTATTTTTAATTACTTTTGAAAAACTGTACTGAATCTTACAATTCGATTCTTGATTCTAAAAATAAAAATTTTGATTCTCGATTTGACAACTATGATGAGAACATTGATTGACTCTTTTCGGTTTCCTTGGTGGAGTCTGTCTCGTAATTGTTAGGAATGAGGTAAGTGTGTGCAAGTCTACTTATGGAGCTGAGATTGAGACTCGGTTGTGGTTTTGCATAGTTTGGTTGGTCGGTTTGTGGCTTTGAGTGGCGAATTGTGTGGTTGGTTCGGTTACATGATATATCTGTTTTTGTTTGGATTTGAATGTTTGTGCTTGAGAAAAATGATTGAGTGCTTACAATGGCAGATTTGAGGTTCCACTTTCGTTTGATCAAAGATAGAGAACTAAGAAGATAAGTTTGAAATGCACAAAATTAAGGAGATGAATGCTGTGTTTAATTTTTAATGGGGTTAGGACGGTCTTTTTCTTGATAAAAGACATGCAACGCTTGTGAGAGAGTGATGTAGAAAAGAAAAAGCCACGTCATCTGCTTATGTGCAAGGGTTGGGTCCCATTTTGTGCCAGCTGTCAACTCGAGCATGCACGTATGCAAAAACCACTTGATTGCAAAATTTTTTGAATGGGACGTATGCGAAACTCTTATTATAAACTTTCTTTCCTTTAAAACACCAAAATAACTAATCAAAAGTTCATATACTGATGATGTAATTAACCCTTTTCAAGAGGGTGGTATGGTAAATAAAGATGTAATCCATTAATTAAAATAGGATAGGTAAGTGCTACAGGTATACTCTGTGATAGAAAAATATCTAACAAAGTGAAAGCTGAGTTCTATAGGATGAAAATGAGACCTAAAATGCCAATATAAGTGAATGTTGAGCACTCAGTGGACGTTCACAAAATGAATGTTATGGAGATGAAAATGTTAAAATGAATGTGATCACACGAGATTGAACAAGATTAAAAATGACCACATTATACAATAGGCGCAAGTCGTACAAGTCGGGAATAAATTGAGAGACTAATGATTGAGATGGTTTGGCCATGTCTTATGTGAAACCTCATGTTCCCTTGTTTGTATGTTTGCTACATCAGTGGTGGAAGGTGCTAAATGCAATAGAGGTAGATCTAGAACTATATCGAGGGAAGTTTGTGACAAATGATCTATTGTCTTTTGACATTAGTGCCGATTTGGCTATTAACAGAATAGAATAGAGACAAAGGATTCGTATAATTGATCTCAACAAGTTTGATGTTAAGGCTTAGTTGTTTAGATTGTTGATATATCTAGTCAAATATTATTAACTCCATACTTTTTCCACCCTTTTCCTTCCTCCCTTCCATTCTAACAAACTAAACTACAAATTTTTTGCAATACGTTACATTTGTGCTGTTAATTCCTGCCCCAATAGATTCATAACTCACTTTGTTTTCTGCCATTTTTGATTGCGATACCCAATTTCCTTTTTAGATTTCACTGAAATTCAACCAAGCCATAAATGTAAGCCATTAATCATCACAAATGAGCATTACAAAGATGTTTCCTCTACAGTTATAAGTATTTATTTGGTAGATAAAATGACCAGTCTTGAATTTTCTATGATAATTTCTACCTGAAATATTTTGCTGGGTTGGAAATTACTTGAGAAATATAATTTTCAGGAAAATCTATGAATAAATTTCACCAGGAAGACATCATTGTTGTCATATATAACAATGCACTTTCTAGATCCACCAAATATTGGTTATTTTTGCTAATCAAATGTGGTCTGGTTGGTCTTCCTACCTTTTGAGAAGATGTCGGAAGTGAGAAATTTCAAATTCAAGTCCTCTTCACTGCCAAGGTTATTATAAATTTGATGAATGTTATTCAAAGGGGAGAGTTGCTTCCTGTTATGTAGCCCACAACCCTATTCCGGTCTATTGGACCTTCCATGTTGAAAGAAAATATTGGCAGATTTCAGGTGCAGTTGAGAAAAAAAGGGCACCCCTTGCAAATTTAGTACGTAGTAAGGGTGTAATTGAGCCAAGTTGAATCAATGTGATGTAGAAACATGTTCACAATCCTTATATATATATATATATATATATATATATATATATATATGCTTGATAAGGTTTACAATTTACTTGATATTTTCCTATATCCTATTATTATTATCATTTAACCTATGCCGATTATGCAAACTTAAAAGCCTTGGAAATATGTTTATTGCCTACAGGGAGGACGATAAGTGGTGGCTCTTGCCAACAATCCTTCTGCTATTCAAATCAATCCAAGCCCGTTTTGTAGATTGGCACATTGCTAATCTAGAAATGCAAGACTTTTCTTTGTTCTGTCCAGATCCAGATGCATTTTGGGCCCATGAATCTATCTCTTGACTTCCAAGTCTGAAATGCTTGAATGAACTGTAATTCTGAACTCCTCGTACCGTGTCGAAAGAGTCAGGGAAAGAACAGGCTTTTATCATCTCTGCTTCAAGTCAGGTGCAATCGTTTTGCTGTGTAAATTTAAATTTGTTCTCGCTCAATGTAAATCAATGATTATAGTTGTGCAGCTTTTCTCTTTTTGTAAGTATGTCTGTGCAGGTACTGTTGAGAGAATTATGTGAGCAAGATAGGGCAAGTGATATAGTAAATTTGTAAGTTCATTGTCTATAGAAACTACACCAGATTCAAATTAGGTAAAAAATTTTGGTGTTGTTACTCTCCAAGTAAATGCATGATGTTTGAACATTTTGTAAAAGTTTATTTTTCTCGCTCAGATTTTATTTACTTTATTAATTTCAAAGGGCAATGCAATTTTTGGAATATGTATAACTTGATTTTTCATCTTGAAATGATATCTATTTTTATTTTTCAAGTATAATATCTCTTATGATCAAGGCTTAACAACCAGCCAATCTTTTTAATTAATATTTTTAAAAATTTATTGCAATTTTACCCATTTGATTAACATTTTGTCGCTTTTATTTATCTTTTATAAAGAGCTGAGGTAGTGTTGAGATTGGATTATTTTGAAGGTCTAGATACAATTATAATTATTCAAAAAGTGTGCACATTTTTTTTTTGTCATGAAGCATAAATCAATAAATTTATTTAAATTTTTAGATATAAATGAAGTTAAAATATGAAATTCATTTATGAATTTTAATAAAATTTATTTGTAAATAAAATTTTTAAGTTTGGAATAAAATCAAAAATAAAAAATTCGTTTACTTTCATTTTTAATATATCTAATTATCTATGCATAATTTTTGAAGGCTACGAGGATGAAGATTTTTTTCACATGCTAAATTTTTTAACTTTATAAAATTTATCTGGAAATTTATTTTTTTTTTTTGAATTTGAGTGAGTTATATTAAAATCCATAGAATTAAATTTAAGAATGTAATTTTATTTTTTATACTAAACATAAATTTAGATTTATAAATGAATTTTATAAAATTTTATGAAATTCACTTATCTATATATTTATATGAAAGCTAAAACAAAGACAAGGTTTAAGGCGTCCTTTTTGTTTAGCTTTCTATTTTTCTTTTTTTTAGAAATTTTGTAGTATTTTCTACGACTTGATTAGTTGATAAATTTATTTTCAATAGTTATTTATAATTATTTTAATAGGTATATATAGATTAGTATGAGTTTGAAAATTTTAAATTATTATAGATATATGTACATTATTTAGATATTATCTTTAAGATATTTCAAAGATAATTATATTTAAATAAATTATAATTTTAAATATCCTTCGCTCTTTTAAATAAATTAAGATATTTCTAAGATACATTTTTGTTTTTTTCATCGTATTATTGTATTTGTTGTCTCCTTTCCTCTTATGTTTTGTATTGAATTCAATATGATATTTTTTTCATTAAACCTTGGCTGCTCTAAAACGCACCATCGAAGTAAACCTCAATTTTGTACTCTTATTATTTTTTTTAAAGCATACTATAAAAAAAAGGTTTATCCATTTATGTTGTTTGGCCAGTAGCTTTCCAACAGCGGATTCCAAGATTGTGTTCTGTGGTATTCATGTTATGTTAAGCCATTTTTTTTTTACAAGGATTCCAATGGCATTTGTTAATATTGGAGAATTTTCCTCGATATTTGTTTAATTTTTTATAATACATAATTTTCCTATCTTCATTTTTAAATGTATGTTTTAACTGTTGTACTAATTAAATTATTTTATATTTTTACGCCTTACTTTTCTTTTTTTAACAAATTTTTCTAATTTTATTTACATATTTTGATAGGACAACTTTTTTTTTGCAAATTAATTTCATATTTATTGTATAAATTTAATATATTCAAAAATAAAATATAACAAGATAATTATAACTTTTTTTAAAAAATCTATATCTCCCTATTAAATCTTTTCTCTCGTTTATCTATATCTTTAATTGGATAAATTTTTTTTTTTCAAATTCATTTTAAGATAACAAAAAAACTAATCTATATTTCAAATTTTTCTATATCTTAGGATTTTTATTTTTTACCATTTGAATTGCAGTTTTCTTTGATTCCTCTATTTCAATTTAGCATATTGAATTTATTTTTAGATTGCTTTTTATTTTCTTTTATGTTGATTTATGTGGAAGTAAGAGAATATGGGAAGAAGTGGGAGAGGTTTACAGGCGAAAAGATTTAAAAAGCCTCAATTTAGTTTGAATGGAAATCTTACAAATTGAAATGATGGCAAAAGAATCCTCCATGGTAATTTAATTTTTCTTTTGCATGGTTGTATATTTAAAATATTTATTTCTTAATTTTGTTATCATGTGGGCCAAAGTTTCAAAGAAGTTCTATAAACAGTTTACAATTATGTTATTGATAGCTTTGATAAGATCAATTTAATTATCAATTTCCAATTTTTAATTTCTTAAATTTATTTTGTGTTCTCCTATCTTCTTCTCTTTTTTTTCTGATGTAGGAATACTCAAAATAATAGTTTGCAGTCTTTATTGAAGTTTATTTTCGTATATCAAGAGGAGCAAGAGAAGCCAGACTCGAGCCTCATATTGTCAAATGGTCAATTATGTATTAGAAATTTATTGTTTTTATCCCAAAGACTAGCTTATAGAGAGATTTTTAATGCTGAATCTTTCGACTTCTTTAAATACTTCCAATGAATTTATATATTTATGTATTTACTCTTTTCCAGAGTAATATTAAACAAAAAAATGATTATCTTTTTGCTATCAGGAAAAAGGAAATCAAAATGAAAAATATTTTAATTTCTTGATAGAAGTAATTTTGGCATATCTTCATTAGTGACCATTAATTTCAAAGTACGAGACTTTTTCATTATAATATTTATGAAATACATCATTAGTAAATTTACCGGCCTTTTACTTTCACCTGAAGCATGTTAACTATGTTGACTGTGTTGCCAATTAGGACTAGGTAAAAATTCCTAAATTCAAACCTTAGAATTCATCACATGTATCAAAAAAACATGCTCTTTATTTATTTATTTATTTATTACAGATTTTACTATGAATTGGTGGATTAATATGATCCAATCACTTGACATTAAATTCCTTAAATTATATATATAAAAAAATAGTCCCTCATTGATGTTGGTTATATATTTCAAATTAATTACATATTATTTGTTTCGTTCAATGATTTTAATCATTGTATCTTATATCAATACACAATAGATTATATTGGATCAACTAAATTGAATTGATTGATTTAAAAATAATTCACAAAACTGTTACGAAGTTACTTTGACTATTTTTCAAACTAATGCACAATCAAAAGCTTAGTTAGTCCCTCATTATTTTTTCGCAACAAGAGAGCAACCGGTGCAATAATAAATAGTTTGCATATTTGCTATTTATCAACACAGTGTTGTATGTTGCTTACTTAGTTTCATTTCATTATATTTCTTTTGTTTATTTATTAAAGTAAATATAGGTTTGGTTTGAAATTTGGCCATATTATTTATCCAATTATCTCACGTAATTTGATGTCGTTAGACTCAAATAGGTTCTATGACTTAAGTTTTATAATTTATCTATTTTAATAGTGTGTAATGTGGATAAAAACTGTTTATAATTTTTTAATTTTTTACATAATGCTTTCGGGAGGAGTATCTATAACTTAGAAGCCAAAAGAATATCTAGAACTACCTATTTTAATTTTTAATTTTTTTGTTTTTTTTATTTTTTACATATAAATATAATTACACTATTTATTTATTTATTTTTAAAAATTTTCTTTAATTTTCTATGTTTATCTATATAATTATCTATCAAAACACGTTATTTGAGTTATTTAAGTTGCACTTGCACTAAAATTTAGCCTCATTATTTAAATTTTTAAATTAAAATAGAAATTATAATTTATATATAACAATATATATTTAACGGCTGTTTTTATCTCCTTCATAGTAATTTACGTTTATTTTATTTTCTTTTTATTTCGATAGATAAATTGTAGCTTTCAAATTTTGAATTGTAAATCACCGTCGCAACACAAAAGAATGATTAAATTTTTTTTGTGTAACTCTTCCAGCCTAGAAATATTTTTTGCCCATTTTCAATTAGATATAAAGAGAACAACTATATAATTTCAATGTACGGAATTTATCTATATACAGTGATTCTTTTTTATTTGTTATATATTATTAATATCAAAATTAATAATATATATCATTAAATATGATCAATTTTTATAAATTATTTTGTTATTTTTTTAAAAAAAATATTTATTTAATAATTAATTGAAAAGCAAAAGAAAATTAAGAAGAGATTTCTGAAACAATTCAAAGTAAATAATAAATATGTAGTAAACTAATTAATAATAATTAATAAAAATATTCGTATTTTCCGTTAAATGTATTTAATTATATATGTTTATGTCACGACCCCAAACCGTGGGCCGGACCGGCACTAGGACCTAGGTAAGCTTAAGGCCCCCGAGGCCCGTAGTAAGCCTAAATTATCACAATCCATCCCTATTATCATTTGACTATCAGAATAGTAAGCCCATAGTATGACATTTTTCATAAGACAATCAGAGTTAATAATTCTGACCCAGCATTAGTAATACATACTATTCGCAGCTCGGGTCCATATCCATATAATAAAAATATTTTCTCATACAAATATTTATTTGTCATAATATGTTCAAACTGTTCCTAT